>JABWIB010000002.1:394249-405514 GCA_016617825.1 Platyplectrum ornatum | reverse complement strand
AGTCAATAAGTTATCACAGTTTTTTTTAGATGAAATTAGGTGCTATGGGTTATATTTGGCTCGACATATACTCAAGTATATTCGGTAGTTAAATGCAATCCATGTATTAATGTCAAAGTGACATGACAAAATCTGTCCTGTTGGGGTCCAAGTACATTAAAGTCCATTGACCTCTAACTCAAAATCCCCACTTTTCCCAAAGCTTAGTAAATTTAGTCCCTGCCGTATAGGAAATAAAGTGTCAAAGCGTTCTATTTTATACAACATAAAATGCTAAAGAACAACAGGTCCATAGTAATCTTCACAAGGTATATTAGGAATTCAATAGCATTCAACAGGAATATTTCATAATGCACTGCCTTAGTTCGAGCCAGTGACCCGGCACTTGAGTAAACTTATGGGGTATTTTTCTAGTGTAAGAAACATATTTCTTGCGCAATGGGGTCTCATTAACTAATTCAATAATGAATTCATAATTAGTCTCAATGGACTGCATCCAGACTTACGTCCTATTGAACTTATAAGCGAGTTGGCAAAACCATGGGGGGAGGTAAATTTCATTAATGGCAAACAGTATTATAAGTGAGAGATGATGTTTCCAGTCCAAGTCTAATAACAGTATAACTGTCCTCCCACACCCCAAAAACAGCTGACTGTCCCTAGTGTATGTATATGTGCACTTGTCCCTATGTATCATTCCCGAATCTCCAGCCATTCACCCACCCATTACGTCTGTCTGTATTCCTCATTGTATGGCTCTGTATATACTGTGTGGTGCCTTATAAATAAGCCCTAATAATAATAATAATAATAATATTTTTATACAGTGGGAATATTATATTTTTGCATTGGATCCCTACTATTTGCTTACAGATTAATTCATCCAAAATATCTATGTTTACATTTGAAAAAATCCCCCTGATTGTGTTCTGTTCCCAACTCCTGACCTTGAACAATTAGTCGTATCAAGTGTGACTTCATCACCATGGTTGATGGCCCCGTACAGGAGGAAAACGGTTTGTGCATCAAACAAACCCTTGTGTTTTCTCCTTTCATCCGTACCAGCAATTCCCG
This sequence comes from Platyplectrum ornatum, assembly GCA_016617825.1. NCBI lineage: Eukaryota > Metazoa > Chordata > Amphibia > Anura > Limnodynastidae > Platyplectrum > Platyplectrum ornatum. The sequence continues at coordinate 404,440 of JABWIB010000002.1, read as the reverse complement.
CTGTCCTGCCTGACATTCCCTGACATTATACAGACATTTTAAATCTTTAATCTAAAACTCCCCCAAGGTATTTTATATCCTGTGAACAGCTTCATGTCTCTTAATAATTTAAATAATGCTTTGCTTGAGAAGTTATTTTTTTCTATTCAGTCGGGAATAGCGAAATACTTGTCTTTGCTAAATATTTGCTATTTATCTGCCCATTTCTGCATTTTGTCGCAGTGTTTTTATAATCTTAGCTTTTACCTTACAGCATAATGTGAAATAATAGGATTTTCTTTTACCCTCTTTCAATATATGCCATGTGTATCCTCCACACTTATCTGTCCAAGAGCCTGTGACATTCTGTGCCGCTGAACTGAATTTATATTTCTCTGATTTGGAACTGCAATATATAGTGCATGTGCTCATAGCAAAGCTGTGACAGTTATTATGTAACCAGTTATGGCTACGTATCATAATACAGTATCTATAATGAAATAACTTACACTATCGCCTCTATCCCTGTTCAGTGATTATGAATCTACAAAAGTATTGTGTCATCAGCTGGGCCACCACTCATTAGTCTATAACCTAGAGCCCCGATCATCGGGGGCGGGAGAGGGGGATTGGTTTGGCAAAAGCACCCCCTCGCTGACTCTTTTTACATACCAGGTTATATCATAATGTGGCATGTAAATAATTAGCCAGCCTGGGAAGGCGACTGCCGCTCCTCTACAGAACAGTGGCTCCTCACTCTCCATGTGAACCAGACAAAGGACCGGAGACCCTGGGACCCTGGGCACCTTAGCGAGACCTAGAACCGACTCTGGTCAACAGAAATAATGCTGGGTTTTCCAGAATTAGAAAAAATATATCCACATTAGTTTCATTCATAAAAGCCAGCATAGTAACCGGACTAACCGGAGAACTATGCCGCCTTTATCGAAAAAGATAAAAAAAATGTTAAATTTATGTTAAATGTTAAATGTTAAAAAAATGTTAAAAAAAAACTAAAAACACAAACATTTTATTTATTTTAAGAAGTGATTTTTTTTTTTACATTATAACCATATACTTACACCATCTGCTAATTAAGTCGATCTGTGCATACATTGATCAGCATTTCACAGCTCATACGTCTGGTTTCTATTTGTATGTATATGTATATTGTTAGCTTTTTTCAATGACCTATTTAGCCATCTATTTAGCACTACTACATACTGGTATTTAGCAAAGCTAAAAATTGCAAGATGCAGGATTGGGATATAATAGTGAAACTGGTGGAAAGTTACGCCTGACCATGTTACATTTGAAATGTTATTGATGTTGCATATGTGATGGTTCCCATTCCAGGTATAAGCTGGTTCCTAATAAAATAAAGCAAAGTACAGTGTTCTCCTTCATTGAAAGATTATCATTTATTCCACTGGTCCAGGTGTAACTTTAAAATAACTCCAAGCAAATATTGAGCAAGTGATTATTTAGACAGGCGTTTCCCCTGCATCATAACATACTAATAATAAAACTTTGTGTGTGTATGTTACAGTGGTGTCTGTGGGTTTGTTAGATATGTAATTATTTTACACTGTTTGTTTTTCTCTCCACTAGTAAACAGTTGCATAACCTTTAACAGACAAGTATGGTGCCGCTAACACTCCATGATTAAGTACTTAGAGTCGCTAATTATCATTCATTTATGTGGGTTATTGCTTAATTGTGCTCAATGATGTTAACAATGCGTTTGTATGCAGATTAATATATGGTTTCCCATCACTAAACAAATATTTCCAATATGTGTTAATTATATGTGGGATAGAGTGTAAATGGGAAAGGCTGGGAAATATGCTTTTCAAATGTACGACATTTTCCTGAGCAAATGATACTGTGGAAGTGTGTTGATATTCTTTGTAGTTTAGTCATTTAGTTTTAAAATGTAGTTTTTTCACAAGATTAATATATTAAAAAAAACTATGCTAAAAGTTATGACATTTAGCGACTTTTTATTTTAAAATAAGATAGGATTAAATGTTCTGACAGGATAAAGCCAGAGATATCTGCTCCCGTTTCATACCTTTATTACTCCGCAGGAATCCATCTCTGAACATATTTCGAAAATTCTGATATTCTAATTTATTACGGTACTCTCAGAATAGTGTCACCACTGGTTTCAACAAGGGGAGTTCTGAGCTTTCCAGTCAAACATTGAACAGTGCATGCCACACTGGAAACCACAATTGCCAATGCTCCCTCACCAAACTAATATTACCACCACTCTACCACATATGTTATTATTAACCCTCTATCAACTACCAATTCTGTGAAGAAATATTTCTGGACACAACCTTCTGGTCTCCTTCAGAAAAAATGCACGAACTACTGTTCTACCACATTTTCTTTTAAGTCACCCATAAGACCTAGATAAAGCCTTTTTTCATTTCTTTTTTATCTTTTTAATTAATACATTGAAAAAGGACGTTTACAAATATCTTTATCTTACATTGTCCTGATGGTTTTTGGTTCGAATTACCATCCCATCAAATGTAATTATTATTTTGACAATACATCTAAATGGTTACTGTTGTGAATGATATTTGACAAATTGTCCAAACTATTGTCAAACTAATAGTAGTGTCATTACCAGTAATAATAGTAATCAGAATCTAATGAAAGACAATTAGAAAACTTTGAAAAATGAAGTTCCGGCATTCAGACAATTTGGCGATTTGCCTGTTATTTTTTAACGATGACTTAGGCAAGGTCAGCAAGATTAGGCAAATCTACCTGCATAATTAAGCATCTGTTTCTCAATTTATAGAGGGCACATTGGACGTCTGAAATGAAGCTCTCTCTCTATTTTGTGTCATGTTTTGTTTAGCTCCAGTAAAAAAAAATGCTGATTGAACACTAGAGCATTATTTATTATGGAAGAATTGATGAGACAAAACTTTTTTGAAAATTACAAATCACATAGAGCACTTCCTCATTAGCAACTTCTCCATAACTAATGAAAAAAGTCAGCTTTAATTTCCAGCAAAAATAAAAGTACTGTGGGTCTAGTTACAAAAATAAACTGTGGGAAACAGACAACTGCTCAGAGGGCCACATCAATGTTATGTTAATGTTAATAAAGGTTCAACTATAATTCCCACTGAGACACATACTAGAGCATAGCCCATTTTGCACACATACACACTTCCAGAAAATAATGTTCAGACGATACACTATAGAACACACTCCAAAGCCCAACTCAATGTATTTTCAGTTATAATTTTTTGAATACTAATTGTGTATTACAATTTTAATTGTGCATGACACAGAAACAAATTAAACTCGAGTTGCATCAGTTTGTGCCCTGAAGAGTACAGTATGTTGTGGGAGGAAAATGGTGGGAAGACATAGTCAATGTACAATAAGGTTCTAAGCAAGCTACAACTCCCTTGTAGGATGCCTCCATTAAGGCACCTCAATTTTATAATCTAAACTACTTCAGACGTTTTATGCCAATATTTTCAAGAGCTCAACAATTTAATAATACGCCCTAAACCTCAATCTACAGGAGGTCCAAACTCTGATCTACAGGAACTCCAAACCAAAATCTACATGAACTACAAACCTCGATCTACAGGGACCCCAAACCTCAACTCACAAGGTTCTTAAACTCCATCTCTCAATCAAAAGATGTGCTCCTTAAATGTCAGTAAAGGGACTATACACCTCAATTTACATGAACTATACACATTTATCCTAAGATGTCCATAAACGCGTTCCACACTTCAATCTACAGGACCTATACAGCTCTGTCTTATGATGTTGTACACTTCAGGACCACCACACAATGATCTTCAGGAGCTTTCCACCTCTGCCTGATAATGATATATTTTGTTATTCTTCTAAACTAACATAATTAGTTTCATGTTTCATGTTCTCATATTTTCATCATTTCATGTTTCTACATCTTCATATTTAGTACCTCACTAACTTAATCATGATACACTCGTTAACCCAAATGTACACTTTCATCTCCATCAACTTCATAGGTCAAGCTTCTTACCTCCTATACATAAATATTTAGGGGTATATTTACTAAGCGGCGAGATTGTAGTGAGATTGGAAAGTTGTGATGTTGCCCATAGTGACCAATCAGATTAGAGCTCTCAGTTTCATTTTACACCCTGAAGAATGTGAACTCGAATATGATTGGTTGCTATGGGCAACATCCCCACATTTCAATCTCACTGAAATCTCGAAGCTTAGTAAATATACCCCTTAAGGTACTGTAGTTTAAATTCAATATTCAGGTATTTTACAGTCCCCTTAATCTTAAGGCGTTTATATCACAATCTTTCGTTTCTGTACAGCCCAATCAGACTCTTACATTTTCTAAACCTTTATATTCAGGTTCTTTATTCTCCAGTCTACGAGGGTTCTACGCCTATATTTTGAAGTGTTCAACACACCCATCTTATTATATTTTACACCTCCAGTTTCATGTATTCTGTAACTGGGAAAATGTAAACTCCCTGTAAAATGTGCTACATAGGCATGTAGAGAAATGAAATACTGTATGGGAAAAAAATAACACAAGTTCAAATATTGATAATGAATTCATCTAAAGTCACTGATAAAAATATGTTCAATATGTTAAATAAACCAAACATAAAAGATCAAAGTGAAATGCAAAGTATTGCCAGCCTACGCTGTATGCAACTCGCTAATATCACAGGTCTCTCAGTTTCTCTCTTCTCTTTATTATCTTTCTCTATCACATTTGCATACTAATTTTACATACTACTAATTTACATACTACTAATTTTACATACTACTCAAGTAATATAACTTTTATAGAGATATAATGGATTTTAGGGATAACACATTTACAATAGCTTTTATGTCACATCCATTAGCTAAGTACAAACAGAAAAAAATACTTTTACATAATCCTCCCTAAATCCTTTTTACACAAATTCACAAAAATTTCAGAAATTTCCTCGAAACGTTCAGTTTTTGTTGACTGAATGTGAATGTCAGAAAATAATAGAAAACTATATTCTTAATATTTAAAACATGAAAAAATATGAATTTGTTTGTTTTATATTTAGAAATTATAATACACAATATTTTCTGGCCTGTAACATTGGGCCAGATTGCATCTTTAATCGCTACTGTCTTAATGACTTACTCATGAGTGGTTAAGACCATGTTGAATTGCAGGGGAGGTAAATTTCATTAGTTGCAATCAGTATTAGAGTTGAGAGATGATTTTTCCAGCACAAGTGTAATAACAGTGTAACAGTAACGCTGGTCAGTATCTGTGTGCAACATGCAACAATAAAGTATTCTCTCTGCATGCAACCAATAACATGCATTTTTCCCCCCCTGAAATTCAACATGGTTTTACCTACTCTTAGGTGGTGTCCTAGAAATGCAGTATCTTATTAGGACTGAGATGTGCGGTAAAGGGTTAATTTAAATACAATTATTTCAGAATAACTAACATATGAATTTTTCTCATACTCCTCACATAAAACACGTCTTTAGTATAAATATTTTCACTCCTTTGAAGTCGATGAGAAGTAACAGAACAAAAGAGCAGATGCTCCTGTCTTCATATGTTTCTCTAGATTAAAAAGGAAATGGACAGAAGGAATACAACAAATATACAGATAATGGATAGGGAACATACTGCTTAAGGCTGGAGATCAGGTGTGTCCCTTTGGATGTATTTAAAAGCAAGACATTCTATACATGTAGCTGAGTTTTACTATGATTGTTACATGCATTTCTACCATTACTATCTCCTCACGGTGGCCCAATGAGTAGCATTTGAGCCTCACAGCGCTGAGGTTAAATTCCTGGAAAGGACCTTATCTGTGTGGAGTTTGTAGGACATCCCCATGTTTGTGTGGGTTACCTTTCGGGTGCTCTGTCCCTAGTGTATGTGGCCCATTGTATGAGATATACATATATATATATATATATATATATATATATATATATATATATATATATAGCACTTGCCCCTATGTATCCCCAATATCGTTTAGAATAGCTGCTTACAGCAGAACCCTACTGCCAGTGTTCACCATTGTACGGCACTCCAGATTGTGTGGCATCTTATAAAAAAGCTTTGTATTTGGGGGCAGAGGACAAGGGGTCCAAAAGGTATGCAGGGGAGTTAAATTGAATTAGTGTTAATCAGTATTACAGGTGAGAGTTGATGTTTCCAGCCCAAGTGTAATAACAGTGTAACAGTAACGCTGGTCAGTATCTGTGTGCAACATGCAACAATCAAGTATTCTCCCTGCATGCACACACTGACATTCATTTTACCTCCCCCCTTGCAATTCATAATGGTTTTACCCACTCTGGAGTAAGTTGTGAGTAAGTCAATAGTATGTAACTGTGGATCTGGTCTTGAGTCCCACAATTGTCTTACTGCCCATGCGCCGGTACTAGTGTTTTCCTTTTTTATTTAATTTGTTTTAACCTGTTAATACTACTCAGATAAAGGAAAAGACAGGGTGATAATGGGCGTGCACCAACAATGACATCATCAAAAGTGATCTTTTTTTATATCAAAATAAAAACAAAATAAAAATGTTGGAACCAAAAGCAGCATAATGCAGTATGTTCTTTTCAATGGCAAGAAGTAAAAAAAATACAGTAAGAAAAGTGAATGAATTCAGAAAAAGTGCTTAGAGCTTTAAAGCTTAAATAAGGACAATAGAAGGCTCTTTATAGATGCAAGGATCGATAAATAGATATATATGTATGTCTAATGGGCAATGGGTAGGATGACAGTCGTACTCCTGGCTACATATAATATTTACCATTGCACACTTTCTCATTGAGGAAAGCATATGAATATCTTTTTAAAGGGCTTTAACCTTTACGTTAACCATTTCTTTATCAGAGCCAGAAAAATGCACGGACATAAATAAAAAATCAACAGCAGTCATGGAGTGGACGCGCGTCTGATAGTAATTGCTGGTATTCCTTCAGGTTCCACCCTCTCACACTGTTATCGCACATGTTAAAACCTGACCATAAATAATAATCATTAAGGCAAAGCAGCTGGAAACCTTCTGCTCCGTATTTTATTTTTAAGGAGCCCAAAGCAATTTACAAAAAAACTCAAACACTGGTGCGCAAACAGTCGTCCTTCCCTGCTTTCATCTTAAACACTGCGAGCCTCCATTCTCTGCAAGCAGTCGAGTAGAAAAGAACAAATGGTTTCCAGGCAACCGCCATTGATTGAAGATTGCAAAACAACTACGATGAGATATATATATATATATATACATTGCATACACACATGCACATATATGGCCAAGGGAAACTGGATCCATTCCCTCGCTCTTCCCACGTCTTATTAATTTTCCCATTATACCCATTTTCTATAAGGAGAGGCAATTTATCCATATCCCCAGACGCCTCTTCTATTTTGTATAGTTCTATCTTTTTAATTACAGCTATTATATGTAGTGTATGCGTGTAGCATAGCATTAACATTGTTTCATGCTGGGTTATGCAGTTATTTTTTTAACATTACACCGAGTAATATCGAAAGCAACAAAGGCAACGATAGAAAAGCAAAACAGTAATTCAAGTCCACTCCTATCAGCCAACTATCAACGGACATCTCCTGTATCTATCATAATCCATCACAATTCTAAATTCCATCAATATATATATATATATATATATATATATATATATATATATATATAGTGATGAAATTGTGATAGAATAGGGACTCCAAAACAAACTGACCTGCTTTCCTTTGTATCCTTTGGACAAACACTACATGACCTATTTGTTTTTTCTATAATATTTAATTACCATGAGACTCAATTCTTATTACTTAATACTGTTCAGGAAAAAGATGTATTGAGAATCAAACAGATGAAATCCATTACTATAAAGGTTGAAAAGTGAGATGATGCCCATAACAACCAGATTCAAGCTCTCATTTTACATACTGGAGAATGTGAGCTTAAATCTGAGTGGTTGCTATGGGCAACATCTCCACTTTCCAATCTCCCTGCTTAGTAAATTTAGGCCATGGTCTTCAGAGCACTCATTCTCATCAATATTTTTGCATAGGTCCACCTTGTGGTTGATCATGTCATTGCAGCATTTTATGCAGCATTTACTATTTCATTTGGATATGGCCCTTATAACTTATGATTATGAAAATACTCCCTTATGTTTTTCTGCAGGGAAAGCTAAGTCACAAGATGATGGCACATATCTTGCTAAATTGTGTATACTTGAATCTGTATATCGAACTTTCTGAAATTTCATGTAGCGTGTACCCAATTTAACCTTAATGGGCCAGATCCAGACAGGATGAGTATATTTAATGAATATTTAGTAACTGCATATCCACAGAACTGAGATTTCTGTACAGTGTTTCCGCAAAATCCAGAGCTGCATATGTGGGGTATGTCTTAATTAATGAAAGAGTTAGACCTGGCGAGGAAGAACATTTAAATCGTACATTATGGACTGAGCTGCAGATTTTTCATACAAAATAGGTTTGTCCACTTCACAAATCGATGAAATAACTTAAGGTAGGGTTCAACTCGAGTAAGAAGCCAAATTCCCGTCCATAAGAGAGGTATACCAGCAAGAAAGAATTAGACATCTGTACGGAACTCGGGTGTACAAAAGTTTAGTTCTAGATGAGGCCCAAGGTACAGAAACTGCATATTAGATCAGCTTAGTTGTGTGGTATTCTTACAAACGCCTCAAAGGTTCTTTTTACGTCACCTTTTAGATCAGAACCCGAGACTGTATTCAGTCACCATGAAGGACAGGGCAGAGCGCCCCTTCAAACCTGTGGCAGGAGAATATATGATGTGTTAAACATGTGATGTATGTTGTCATTTGTGTGAAAAATGTACGTTTAATGTGCAGTATGCTGTGTGAAATTGATCCACGTGACATATACAACTACTGTTTTCTATGTTATATGTGATTAATGTGTGTATAATAAAGACTGGTGGTTGTTTAATTAGAGTGCGTGTTATGTACAGTGAGCAATGAGCAATGACCGTAAAGGTTAAGCCTGTACATAGACGATATGTTATGATATTTATTTTTATTTGGAATATTGTGTTGATTTTTTATTATAACCCTATAATGTCACAGTGCTCTATAGGTGGAACATCATAAATGGGATAAGGGTGATTTAACCATTCAGAGGGAAGATCATGATATTGATGAATGGTCCATATATATGTCAGCCCTTACCACAAGACGCTGTTTCATCGGATCTATCACCACAATCATCCTCTTGGTCGCACACCCATGATTTTGATATACAACGTCCATTGGAGCAGGAGAACTGATGAGGTTGACAAGTCCTGGCTGCAAAGTGAAGATAAAATCATATTAGTAGATATGTTAATAACACATTAATAAATAAATAAATAAATAGGTTAAAAGCTAATAATATATAGAAAAAGAATCAGCATTTTTCTGTATGGTTTAAATACATCCCCCCATTCATCTTGCGTAGATGTAATACTCAAGGGGGCTGATTCAGGCTGATCCAGGCTGGCGGAGATGCCTCTGCGACTCCGCCACATGTAAATGAGAAAAGGGGCGTTTCACGCCCCTTTTCTCATTTGTATGTGCGCTTTTAGCAGGGCTAAGCCCTGCTAATTGCAAGCGCAGCCTGCACCATGTCAGGACATGGTTCAGCCGTAGCGCAGAGGAACCGAGGCAGGTATTGTCCTATGGACAATTACCTGCCTCATTAAGGTTAAAAAAAAGGTTTAAAAAAAATAAAAATAATAAAATAAAATATTTAATAAAGTGTGTTTGTGTTTTTTTTTAATTCATGAAAGCCGGAACGGCACATAAGGCGCTGCGCTCTATTCAGAACTGCGCTTTTGCGCAGCTCTGAATAGCACGGACCTGGCGGCCGCAGCGTGCGGCCACCAAAAACTTTGAATCAGGTCCCAGGTGGATTGTGGAATAACTGTGTAAATATTCTGCTTTACTAGGAAAAACACCTTTATAAACCTAATCATCATACAATTATCTTCCATATACTTCATACACCTTTATAAACCTAAGCATCATACAATTATCTTCCATATATTTCATACACCTTTATACTTCTATATACTTCATACACCTTTATAAACCTAACCATCATACAATTATCTTCCATATACTTCATACACCTTTATACTT
>JABWIB010000002.1:345756-387669 GCA_016617825.1 Platyplectrum ornatum | reverse complement strand
AACATAAGATAGATAGATAGATAGATAGATAGATAGATAGATAGATAGATAGATAGATAGATAGATAATATGAGATAGATAGATAGATAGATAGATAGATAGATAGATAGATAGATAGATAGATAGATAGATAATGGGTTATGTCAAATAATTCACTAAACTGCCTTTTTTTTTTACTTGCCAGTAAACATTTCTCCATCCAAAACCAGACACAACTAAAGTTAAAATATAATTGCAAACGATGTGGACTGACCCCTTTGATGACATCCTGTCTAGATGGTATAATTTTTAGTTAGAATGATGTTGGTTCTAGACTGATCCTCTCAGCAATAAACTGTGGCTCATCCTAAAGTGAACAAAAAGCCTTAAGTACATCCTCACATTACCAGCTCTTCAGACTATTACTGTAATGTTCTCTAAGTAACATTTACAGCCTCTCTGCCATTTTTTTGCTCTCTCATGTAAAAGGGTCACACGCTGGTAATACAAACTGTCTTTAGATATTATTGTCAACAGGAGTAGAAAAATGATCATTATTTGAGAGAGCAACACTGAAAAACTCCATCTAATGTTATTTTTCTTGCCCTTAAATGCTCCAAAGTGTCCGTTTTAACCACACAGTCTCATTGATTTTTCTACTGACATGATATAATAGTCACTCTGATATTTCAACAATAGAATGTATCATAGTCCAAATCCCATGTATGTGAACATGAACACAGAGGTTTATATTATTTTCCTCTCTCTACTGCCTAACCCTAAACTTCCTTTGTCCGCTGTCTAACCCTTCCCTCCTCGCTGCCTAACCCTAAACTTCCCTTCTCCGCTGCATAACACTAACCTTTCCCTGCCTGCTGCCTAACCCTAACATTCCCCTCCCCAATGCCTAACCCTAACCTTCCGCTTTCCACTGCCTAACTCCAACCCTCCTCGCTGCCTATCCCTAACCTTCCCTTCGCCGCATCCTAAGCCTAAACTTTCTCTTTCGTTTCCCTAATCCTAACCTTCCTCTCCCCACTGTCTAACTCTAACCTTCATTTCTCCACTGCCTAACCCTAAGCTTTCCTTCTCTGCATCCCAACCCTAACCTTTCCCTTTCCACTCCCTAACCATAACCTTCCTCTCCCTACTGCCTAACCCTCTCCTTATGCTACCGGCAGCTGTCAGCTTTAGGAATTTCACGTTGGACACTATTTTGAAATAGACACAATTTAAAAAATGGGACATTGACAGGGGTGAATGCATCTCACTATTTATCACCATATTTTTGCGTGTATGACAATGTTACATGATCACAATGTACCCACACCATTTTTTACCTTCTGTGCATTTCGTCTTCTATTTTTGTCTTTTTGTGTCTTTAGCCTAAATTTTTCCGTTCGGTGAGAAGATTTGAGTATGCATGAAATGAATTGTCATTGCTGAATCTACTCCTCACTGAAGGGGGTGACAAGATTAATGGACTGATTAGAGTCAGGAACCGTTAGAAATTAACAGTCCTTGAATTAACTCCACTAGAGGTTAAGTACTGCCTACAAAACCTGTTTCATTCATCAAGGGTGAAAATGCGGGAAATGCCACCAAAAGAATATAAATAAAGAAATACTGTACTTTTTCCGTCCGAAAGATGTTTTTGAGAAAGTTATTTCCAGGTTTTATGATTTTATCACTGCTCCTTTATCTGAATGAATTGTGGGTTTTTTTTCATATTTGCATAGCCTTCACTTGAAGAGTGAATCTGGATTGTATTGTAAAATTTAACCCCCCCCCCCCACTCCCTGTATGGTTGCAGTGTGTAAAGATATGAGAAGAAGCCCAGGTTTGTGTGATAATGTTTTTGATATTACAGTGTATACTCCAAGAGAGAAAGGTTGTGGATATTATTAATACCCATAGTGCACCATAAAAAAGCGACCAAAATGTTTCTTTAATGGAAATAGCCATTATAATATTAAAGAATGAATCACATTAATGGCAGATTCTCCCAACTTTTTTTTTTTTGCACCCAATTTAATTTTAAATTCTTCCCTTTTGACCATCCACGTTTCCAGTTAGTCCTATATCTACAACACCATCAACCCAGTCAACCCTGGCAGAAAGGGGTAAATAATGGAGGAACCAACAAAGGACAATTTTGATTAATGCTTCCATGAGATGTACTTGAGTTTTTCACAAGAAACCCATGTCTGTGGCATCCTTTTAGTCTCGGAGCTACACCTTACGCACACTCTTTTATATGCTACATGCTGTTCTTTCAAGTGTATCTGAGCCTGTCTCTATTTCATCTGACCCCTTGCAGGAGAGAGATTGCCTGTCTTGCAAGGAACTGTGTCACTACATTAAACAAGAACTACAGCTTGCAATAAACCATGGCACCTACAGCCCTGATAAGACTGATATCCCCTCCCTGCTCCAAAGATAGAAGCAAACAAAAAAACAGGGAAATCTGTGCAGAAAATACACAGTTAACATTTATTTACTGGCTGCTGGTGGAATGTTTTCATGGCCAAAGGCTTTAAATACTTGAAAGGCACAAAAATACACAAGCGTGAACAAGTTTGTTTAATCCGAAGCTCGGTCCATATGGAAGGCCTAAGTTCCAAATTACTTTGGAAGGATAAGTCAGACATAAGGAAGAGATAGAAGCGTAAATTCTATTTCTTCCTTAGCATGCCAGAGAATCAAATTAATTGAAATGAGAAATAATCTTATCAGCAGTGTTAGTTGAGTGTGACAAGACACATTGGCTGGTTTTAGAAATCCAATGATCAGATATGCGAACAAAAGTAAAAGGATGTCCAAATACAGACATGCTGACATCGGTGACTTAGCCACTCACATAAACGTATGGAAAATCAAGAGTAGTGATGCCAATAATCTACAATGTACTAAGAAAAAAAGTGTATGGTTTGCCTGTGTTTCTGGGCTGTTTCTGGAAAGACGAATGATGTGAGGGTGCCACAGGGAATACAGACAACTCAATGTAAATAAGAAAAAATTATAATTCCTGTTGCTAAGCCTTCAGTTACATTATCACTAACCTCAACTCTTATTCTAATCCTCACCATAACCCTCCTTAACCCTAACCCTCGACACAATCCTAACCCTATCCTCTCTGCAACATAACCCTAATGTTCCCCTTTCTGCTGCCTAACCCTAAACTTCCCCTTATATTACATTCCTCCCCTTAGATGCTTACTAACTTTTGTTGGGTGATGCCTTCGTTGTCCAAGGTCCATTTGGGTAATAAGCATCTAAAACATCAATATCACTGCAATGAACAGATAACTTGCCGAAATAGGGATATTTCAGCATAGCCATCAGATATATATATAAAATATTTTGATATATCATTATTATGGACAATAAGCACAATTTAGCTATTGTCTTGTTTTTGAAAATCAGATGTTTGGATCGGCAAATGAAGTGTCACTTTTCTTGTCTTAAAGTCTGGATTTATGTGTTACAACTGGGTTGCATGGATGTGGGTACTTATGGAGAACCAAATGCCACAAATTTGGAAAAATACAATTTCTGAATATAGTCCAGTTTTAGCCCATGGGCTGGTGATAGGAGATTCAATGGCTTACCGGAACAGGTAACGTTAGATTCATCCTCGTTATTCCCACAATCATTTGCCCCATCACAAAGCCACCTCTTGGGGATGCAACGGTTAGTTTGGCACTTAAACTGATCTCCTGGACAGCTGTAGTTCACTAAGAAGACAAAAAAGGCGATTAAAACTCTTGAGAAAAGGGAATAGACAATTACACGCACAGTCAGCAAATTAGTCCAAAATAATTCATGTAAAATATGGTGCAAATTGATAGAATATAGGAAAGTCTCATGTAACATCCATTTTTTTGTTATTAACAAATGAATAAAGAGCTAAATGAGTTTTTAATGGTACTTTGCTCAAAAGAAAATAAATGGTGCTAAGCTATTTGTCAACTCCGATATAAGCTTTAATTCCAGAAACAATGGTTTATAATTTATATATTGTTAACAGCTAAATTGTAATCACATTTTTTTATTTTTATTTGTGATATGTGATAGGCTCATTGCACTTTAAGTTAAACATTTGTTTTACAGAATGATACTAATTATTATTATCAGAATGGAAAAGAGAAGAAGAAAACTGTGTTAAGCTTGAACTTAACTCCCAAAAATGCCAAGGAAATTTCCACACTACTTTAAATTCCCTTCACCTCAATATTTTGTGTAACTGCTTAATAATCAAACTTGCAGAATACACATTATAAAATGTATCCCTCTCTGTAAATATCCTACAACCAACAAAGCAACTGGCCCATCTCAGGGTGCGGGAGAGTTGTCCAGGTTGACACCATAGTCTGCTCCACTTTTAGGAAACAGAGAGAAGGGAGTTGGGTTCTCAAAGTGTGAGGGTACTTGGAGGTGTACATTACCAGCTCTACGGACCAGCTATTGGATTACTTCTGATACCTGAATTACCGCACACATTTGCAAAAGTGCATATGTACACCAGATGTGTGCCTGCGGATCCACTAGCGTACAGAACAATATTTTGTATGCTAGGGGATCCATCAAGTATGCTGGACCTGCCCCCTGGAGGCAATTTATTCAAATTAAACATTTGGGTAAGGGTTGGGTGCACTGGTCCACACAGATAACCCACCAGTTCTGTCTATTTCCACTACATATAATAAGACCGTGCACTGTTTACCACAATGGGGCAGCTGTTTTACCACAATGGGGAGTAGCAGATCTAGCTGATGTAGTCCGGAAAAAATAAGAATTTGAGATCATGTGACATTGCATTGACGCTGCTTTTATATTCATAGGATTAAAGAAGACAAAAGGTTAAATTATCCCAAAGTTTAAACTGCCAGGTCATGGGAATCCCCACTCACCTTAGATGCAATGTGTACTGTGTGTTTTATGGCTATTGCTTCAGATACATTTTATAATTCTACAATTGTTTCGACCATGGTTAAGGATCTACACTTTTGCACAGACCAATTAGTTTGCTTATAGTAAATCTTTCTCATTATTTTTCATGGCTTCCGGAATGATTTGCTATGGAAACTTGGTTTATGATCCATCTGACCTTAAGCTGAATGCTGAATAAGATACTACTGATGATATTTTAGTATTTTCAGCAAATATAGGTTAAAGGAAAGATCACCCAGGAGCAAGACAACCAACCTAGTAATGATAAAGGGCTGAATCTTCAATTCCAAATGATATTAAGCAGAGCGACTGCATGGACTGCATGGATATTGTGGATTGCCACATATTTGTGTGATCTGTCCTTTAATCTTTCTCCACGTGCCCTCTGTCTTAACTCTTCTTACTATTGCAAAGGTTAAAGGAAAGCGCCTTATTTAAATGTTGATTGTCTAAAGGATAAATCAGCAGCAGGTTAAAATTTTCAATAAAAAGGCACCTCTTTTCCCTGCTTTTGTAGAAAGCCGCAGCTCTGCACTTTTGACTCCATTGATTTGGCTGATATGCTGCTAACCACGGGCAAAAAGTAACTTATAGTAAAGAAGTTGAATGGTCTTTTAAATGCTTGAGTTTACAAACCCATTCAAATAATTTTTTATCAATGGTCGTGTGTAGTAGCAGTATGCCGAAGCTACAACAACTCTAATAAACTATTTATTTTTTACACTTCTATGGGAAAATATCCTTGGCCTAAATTTACCAAATTTCAGGATTGGAAAATTGGAGATGTTGCCCATAACGACCAATCTATTTTGTTGTTATGGACAACATCTCCACTTATCCAATCCTGTAATTTAGTAAATATAGCGTGCACCATCATGGATGGCAAAAGCAGAAGACGGAGGATGATCTCCTGCTAGATTGTATATTTATATGAGAGAACCCCCCTTCACTCATGTGCACCTGTGCCCATCTGTCCACTTTTCTGTCCATCTGTGTGTTCTTGTTCCTTGTCTTTACACAGTGCTTATATATTGTCCTTTACTGCACTTTTATAGGTTGTTTTGAAGTGATACACAGGGATAGGGAGAGTAAATAAGTCATTAAGATTAGGAGAATCTTAGGAAACTAAAAGAATATATGGAGGTATGGGGTAGGAACTTAAATGAGGGGTTTGATGCTGTAACCCAATATAACTTTATTGTAAAATGAACCTATGTATGTGTTGACACATAAGGCTAGTTTTACTAAACTGTACATGAAAAGTGGAGATGTTGTCCATAGAATCAGATTGTAACTGACATTCTCTAGTATGTAATAGGAAAATGAGAGCAACATCTCCATTTTCCCTCTCCTAAAATTGAATAAATATAGTGTTATATAATGTTTAGTATAGAGCGTCACACTTGTCTTTATTCTTTGTATTTATGGGGTTGTAGTCATGTGTTGCCCTTGGCTGCACCACTTCCATATATTCACAAATTTCATATCTTTGAATAGACATCAGGCCTGTAAGTCATTCTTTACATGAGTGACAGATTTGCCATGAAGCACGTGCCTTGGTGCACACACGTGAGGGAAGGGACATCACACTACTAAAAGTGTATTATTAATATGGTGGGGGGTGATTTTGACTAGCAGGCATGTAAATTGAATTCCCATTCCTACTATCATGTATACAGCCAGAGATTCTCTGACATACGTTTAGCAGGTAGACATTGTATTTTCATCTCGTTAAAGTTCATCACTGCATCCAGTGAATTGATTCTTTCTGCCGAGTAAAGTTATTTCTTGCACAGTAAAATATATGAGAGTCCTGACCACCCGCTGGTACACACTATAGGAGCACACTGCCTGCTATCATCCATAAATACGTTCCAAATGACAAATACATACAGCAGGCCTCCACATCTTCATCGCTCCCATCAAGGCAATCATCTTCACCGTCACACTTCCAGTCCTCCTGGACACAATGCTGGTTTTTACAGTGGAATTCGCCCAAATTACAAACTTTGGGAAGTGTTCCATTAGTATTAACTAAAAGTGGAACGAAAGAGAGAGAAAACTATTTTTAGTGTGATTTAGAAGCATTTACAAGTGTAAAAATGTTTTAAAACAAATGTACATCATAATCTACCAAGAAACGCTAACACGCAAAACATGGCATGAGACGATAGCTAAATGTGGAATGTTTGTATTTTGGAAATGTTTATTTTTTAAATGTTTCTTAATAAATGGAGAAATATTCTGAAATATCCCTATTTTGGCACCTTACCCAGTCATTACCCAAGGACAGACCCCTGGAGACAGCGAAGACCTGAACAGGTGCAGGGGAAGGAAAGGTGCATAGAAGAGGAGGGTTAGGTTTATTCTACAGAGAGGGGAGGGAGCATAGAGAGGGAAGGTTATGGTTAGGCTGTAGGTAGGGAAGGGATCATATAAAGAGATGGTTATGACTAGTCTATGGAGAGGATTAAGATAAGGGGATGGTTAGGGTTAGGCTGCAGGTAGGGAAGGGATCATATAAAGAGATGGTTAGGGTTAGTCTATGGAGAGGATTAAGATAAGGGGATGGTTAGCGTTAGTCTGCAGGTAGGGAAGGGATCATATAAAGAGATGATTAGGGTTAGTCTGTGTAGAGGATTAAGATAAGGGGATGGTTAGGCTGCAGGTAGGGAAGGGATCATATAAGGGGATGGTTAGAGTTAGTCTATGGAGAGGTTTAAGATAAGGGGATGGTTAGGGTTAGACTGCAGGTAGGGAAGGGATCATATAAGGGGATGGTTAGGGTTAGTCTATGGAGAGGATTAAGATAAGGGGATGGTTAGGGTTAGGCTGCAGGTAGGGAAGGGATCATATAAGGGGATGGTTAAGGATAGGCTGCAGGTAGGGATGGGATCATATAAGAGGATGGTTAGGGTTAGTCTATGGGGAGGTTTAAGATAAGGGGATGGTTAGGGTTAGGCTGCAGGTAGGGAAGGGATCATATAAGGGGAAAGTTAGGGTTAATCTATGGAGAGCATTTAGATAAGGGTTGTGGTTTACAGAAAACTACCTATCAGTGCCTAGGATTCAAAATGTTCTGTCTTCTTATGTCCCTCGTCACAGTATGGTCAGCACGGTTGGCTGAGTGGGAAGCATGCCTAACAGCGCTGAGGTCATGAGTTCAAATCCCGGACAATCCCACACCTCAAAACATACCTACATACATACTGATTTTCTCTTTTAAATATGCAGATATCAGTGAAAGGAAAAAAGACACAAATTTTTGCCAGACGAAGCCTTACACACACAAGTTGAATTATTTTCATCCAAATGCTGGTTATCAGCACAGCCACAAACTCTCCCTCCAGGAATGGCAAGACATAGCGTACCGCAGCCTCCATTGTTTATTCGGCAAGCGTTGTCACCTGCGGAGAGAAAACACACCTTAGAAGCCCGTCACTTATCAGGAATGGGGCATGTAATAAAGATATCCCTTCAAAACAGAAGCTGGAAATCAACATTCTCTTCCTGTGCTTCACAAAAAAAGGAAAAAAGAATCTAGTAGCGTTACCTACATCCCCTGTATTATCTGAAAGCCTCAGCCAGCGGCTTAATGACAATTACGGCTCGCCAATAACTTTCCTACAAGCCCAAACTTTTTTTGTTCTGTTTAGTACAAAATAAATCCTGATCATGGATTGAGTTTTAGGCGTTTATTTATCTCACCCTTAATTTTATGTATCTTGCATGAATATTGACTGTTACTGCTGAGAACCAGTCTCATTAAAAACCACGGACTGATATTTCAAAATAGTAATTTATATAGTAACAGTGGACATAGTTATATCGTTTATCTAATATGATCATTTAGGAACATATTACCTTTATGGATGCTCACTATTCCTCTACATAAAGGATAAAAATCTGATAGCGGATCCCAGTGCTATTATTTGCATGGACTTCCACCCTGCCTAAGAGCTTCCCAAGGTGTGCATCACTGAAGTCCACATAGGATCTGTAAGCTGCAAAAAGTAAGGCTGTACTATGGTCACATGACCTCTTTATGTCAGCATAGCACAGCCTCTCTCCCAAACCGTGCTTTACCACCAGGAGCCTCAGAATCCAGCCATCAGAGAAGGGAAGGGAAGTCTGGAAATATTGGAATGGTACCTGATCCATTTAATTTAGTTTATATTATCACTAATGTTTTATTATATTTAGAACATATCAAATTCATTTCTTCTTGATTTTAACTAGATCCTGAAAAGTAATTAACATGAATGCCCATGATCGTTTACAGGTCTGTAAGTAAAGTGAGAGAGGGGAGAGAGAGGGAAGTTCTGTTACTTAACTCATATAAGCTTCTGGACACTTAAGTTTATCGCGCTGGAAAAGTCCCATTTTGAAAAACACATGGTTCTTAGAAATTAGAGGTTGCAATTAGGTAAATGCCAATAATTAGGTGATCTTTATACTTTTTAGTTTTAATTTCACACTTTGGAACGTACAGTGATTCCTATTCCATATCCCAGCTCGTTGTCTTAGAACTTCTACAACATTCTGTAACATACAACATAAAAAATGCTCTGATTCCCAGTTGCAGGACTTCTCCCGGGCTGCAGCCACTCTCTGGAATAACCTTCCTCACCCCTTAGGACAGGGGCGTAACTAAAATTTGGGGGCCCCATAGCAAAATTTAAATGGGGCCCCCCAACTCAGGTCTCCGCCATTTTTTATATAAAAATATATTTATTTATTATTTATTTATATACAATATAAATATAAAAAAAAAAATACAACAGACAGAGGTCAGTGACTATAGGTGTGTGTATATAATGTGTGTACGCATGTGTGTATGTGTAGTGTGTATGTCATCAAATTGTAGCTGCACAATATATATATGTGGGGCTCCCCATCGCTGCCTGGGCCTCATAGCAGCTGCACTCTTTGCACCCTCCATAGTTACGCCCATGCCTTAGGACTATCCTCTGATATCTAATCCTATAGAATGTAAGCTTGCGGGCAGGGCCCTCTTCCGCACCCATTCTGTCTGTTACCACACAGTCATGTCTTAATGATTGTTGAAATTGTAAAGCACTACGTAACTTGATGGCTTTATATAAAAACCTGTTCATAAATAATAAATAAATATATAAACATAAAGCAGTCTGGAAAAAAAGGCTCTTATTCCCCATTGGTTTATTTCAGGGGTAGGCAACCTGCGACTCTTCAGATGTTGTCGAACTACACGTCCCAGCATGCTTTAACTGTTTAAACAGTTGATTTAACAGTTGCTCTAACAGTTGATGCCTGACAAAGCATGCTGGGATGTGTAGTTTGACAACATCAGGAGAGTCGCAGGTTGCCTACCCCTGGTCTATTTAATGATATCCGACATAAAACATTGTCACGTCTTACCATTTCCTAATGACCTACAGTTTTTCTTTATTAACTTGAATAAATACAAAAACACCCAAAATGGAATGAAATATGACTGTAATAACATGTGTGGTTATGATTCTGTCCCGGGGACATTATACAGACAATAATAAAATGGAACAATAACTTTCAATACACTGCTGGCCATACATATTTCATTTGTGTGGTTAAATGATCGGGGTTCCCGCCCCACACCTCAGCCTGGACACGATAAAGAGGATTTGTCATCAGTTTTACACGGAAATTGAATTTGTAGTGTTTACAAAAGCTTGCAAACAAGAGTAAATAATAGGCAACCAGGAAAGCGGAAGCTTTTACCAGCCGTTTAGCTTCTGAACCCGGCAATAATCAGGTTTGGATCAGAGTTTCAATCTAGTCATAAAAAAACGCTATTACGAGAATAAAGGGCGATCAGCGCGAATGATGTTTAGTGTGTGACCTTGAAATTAAGTGCATTGTTTCATACAGTATGCTAATCCCTCCACTTGAATAAGCAATCACACATTCTTTATTGCTGAGAAAATACTCATTTTGGAGAACATTTTGAATTTGCATGTAATTAAAGTACAAATTACGCTGAAGAGGAGAAGGGCGAGGTATGTACAGTGAAAAGAATAGACGCTTAGGAAATGATTACTTTCAGTCGTCCTCACATATGTTAGATGGAAGAAGTTTTTGAATGTTTTTTTTTTTTATATCTCGAAAGGTTATTTGGGGAAATCTCGTTAGGGGACTAGTATCGTCTTTGCTTGCACGCTGCAGATGTTACTATATTAAAATCAAATGTTATTCCATCTGATTGATTTACCATATGGGGGGGGAGAGGGGCTTCCCATCAGTTATGCAAAAGCTAATCCCAACACTGTAGGTGGGTAAGTGCACTCCCCTCTTCAACATTTAAGTGTAGAAGTTGTGGGTATGGAGTCCTGGATCTAAACCTTTATTTTTATATTGTACCAGGGCTCGAAGTGGTCCGGTATGTCATACCGGCACTTCTCTTGCTAAGCCATGCCCCTTTTCTAAGCTGCCTCCCCTCAGCACTGGAGGGGGGGGGGAACTTTAGTTTAAAAAATTGCAGGTTTGGGGGCGGGGTTTATGTAAGGAACGGGGCTTAGCGCCATACCGCCACCTTACAATCCCCACTTCGAGCCCTGTATTGTACCTTATAAGAAACATAATCTATTGGTTGGCTGTTGCATCAGTAAAATTTCTTATATAAAGTTCTTCTATCATTTAGCTTCTTTATTAAGTTAGATACTAGTGGGGCCAATCCAGATTAATGAATGAATTGCTCATGCTCGTAGGTTTATTGGGGGTTGACTAAATTGGCCCTAGTGTATGTGTAATTGCTCTTATGTATCAATTCCCAATCTCCTTTAGAATTAAACTCTGTGGGTGTTTACTGGGTTAATGATATTATGTTGACCAGGGATCATAGTGTATGCAGTAGTATGTCATCTTGTCAGTTTGTGCACATTATATTTTATATGTTTCCATATCATCACTTCAAAATGTCCATACCACTGCTTCTAAACTTCCATCTCGACCGCTGATGATGATTTTATGAAAGAAAGTCATCGGTCAAATGTATATATGTAAGACTACATGATGCCTATGATGCTATGGATTCTGTGGCAAACCTGAATAATGACTTATGATGATGATGATGATGATGCCATAGACAATGATGACATATATAAGTGCCACATGGCTTATCCAATTGGCCCAATTGTTTTGACTCTACTGACTCTATTGGACCCTTCATTTAGTTTAAGATCTAAGAAGTTCCTATATATTTATCCCAAACATGTGTAAAAATGTGTAATGTATTCATCAGATATGATAAAGATAAAGTTAATAATTCATTATTCTAACACAATCAGCAATAAACATTCTCTGAAAGTCACTTTGATAAGTTAAAAAAAAGCAACAGTCCACTCGTGTCTTATACCCCATTCACACTGCACCAAAAACCTGGGTCAAGGCACAGTGTGAACAGGGACTCTGAAAATACCGACTTTAAAAACCCAGGACATTGATGTGTCGGCAATGTGAACGGGGTATTAATAACCCAGGTAAAAACGTTTTGGACTAATATGATTAGAATATGGGACAGAATTCCCTGTTTCTTAGCTGTATATTGCTTTCACTGAATTACAATTATAGTGTATATGCTCCAAAAATGTTTTCAAAAAGTCTTACAATTCTGCCATTTAGGCTCCTCTAATGAGATATCTTTGTGGTGTAATTCTGCGTTTCATCACATAAATATTGTTCCCGACATTGTTCTTCTGTCTGAACAGTCAACATAACCACACGGTAATGACAAAGAAGGATTAAAATGACATAAGCCCTCCTGATATTTTGTGACAACATAGGATTATTATAAAATTAAATATTTCCTTGGCAGGAACATGAATGACTTTGGCTGATTTGGAGTCACGGTACCCAGTAACACGCACTGGTTCCATTATCACGCTGTACAAACAACCGGTGTAATAATTACAAACGATAACTCTGAAAGCAAATTGTGGCCAACGGCAGAATTATTGTCACCCCATCAGATGTTTCATTGCAGACTCCATATTGTAAATAGCACCCGGACTATTTGGAGTCGCCACTATGGGAATGAGTAATATATAGCTGAACAATGCAACATAAACAGCAGCTGCAAAGTCAGTATTAGAAACAGCAGCGGTACTCAACAATACCAACACATTGCAGAGAGCAGATGGTTGCATGTGCTAATATCTGAGCCCCGGGCCAGGGGAGAATGGCTTGCTTCATTGAAACCATGTATTCCGATCTGCAGCCAAATGAGCATGTTTTGGTTGTAACACTCAGTCATATTTTAAATGTCTACTAAATAAAAATAATAGCAGCAATCATAAGTTACGAAGCAAAATGGATGCTCGCGAACACTCTGAAAATATTCATCTCGATGGCCCAAGCTACATTCCTGTAAATAATATTTGCATTACTGGAAATGTGTAATGTCGGTCTATGGCCTGTGTTACTGTATATTGTTTGGTTGCTTAGTGTCACGTAGCAGAGGTATTTACTAACTTTGAAGCTAATGTGTGAATATTTCAAAGAATTTTTCTTAATTATAACAATAATATAACAGCCCTAATTATACTAATTAAATACCCCTATATCTTGCATACGCTTCGTCCCACCATTGAAAACAAAGTGGACCAGATTCAGACTTTAGGCACTATTGACTTACTCACCACTTACTCGGGGGCATTTTGCACACAGATACTGACCAGCGTTACTGTTACACTGTTATTAGACTTTGGCTGGAAACATCATCTCTCAACTCTAATACTGTTTGGAGCTAAAGAAATTTAACTCCCCTGCAATTAGATATGATTTTACCCACTCTTGAGTCAATAGTGCCTAAAGTCTGAATCTGGTCCATTGAGTACATAAGTCTGGGATCATAGAAGATCATAGATCAGTACATAGAAGAGGACGGTTAAGGTTCAACTGGGATGGATCGTAGATTGGAAAAATTCAGTCTAGAATGCGAAGAGGGAATGGCGCATAGAAGGGGAGGGTAAGGATTAGGCTGAAAGGAGGGTGAAAAATTGTGGAAAAATGGGTCTAGGCTGTGGAGAGGGGATGAAAGGTAGAAGGGGAAGAAAAGGGTTAAGCAGAGGTAAAGGAAGGGATTATAGATGGAGAAGGATAGGATCATGCTACAGGGAGGGGATGGAGCCTAAAAGGGGAACGTTAGGGTTAGACCACAGAGAGTAAGCAGATCATAGAAGAGAATTGTTAAGGCTAAGGCTGCGGGAAGAGGATGGATGGTAGAAGGGAAAAGTTTAGGCTTAGGCAGCATAGAAGGGATGGTTGGTAATAGGGAAAGTTAGGGCTGGGCTGCAGGAGTGGAGCATAGACGACATGTTAGGATTAGGCTGCAGGGAGGGGATGGAGCATCAAAGAAGATTGTTAGGGTTAGGTTGTGGGGATCAGCAGGTTAGGCTGCTTGGAGCGTGCAAGGGGTGAGTTAGAATTAGGCTTTGGGGAGTCAAAGAATCGTACAAGGGAATTGTTAGAGTAAAACTGAGGCAGGAGAACGAATAATAAAAGGGCAGGTTAGGGTTAAGCTGTGAGAAGGGAATGGATTGAAGAAGATGAAGTTTAGGGTTAGTCAGTGTGGAAGGGATGGGTCTTAGAAGGAGAAGGTTAGGATTAGGTTGTCGAAATAGGTTTGTGCAGACCGACAAAACGCACCAATCCCTTTTTGTCTAATATTTTGCCTAATATTTAATCCAACCCTGCCCCTGAACCACTGATCCCCAAAGGTATTGGCTATCTTAATGCATTCAGTCACCGTAGCACATTCAATAAGACCACAAAAAACATTTGAAATGTCCTCGCCTGATGTCTAATCTAATACCACACTTCTGTAATGGGAAATTGTTTTATATGAGGAACTATCTTCTTATTTTCACTCTATTCCTTTTAACTTTTGTAACAACAAAATGAAGCATGAAATAGACAGAAATAGACTATTCGGAGGCTTGGAATGGAAGCGCGCTTGTTTTCAGGAGAATTAAAAACAATTGATCGCTTAACTACAGCTTTGAAACATTTTGTGTATCATTATTTTCTGTGTGGAGTTTAGCCTCTGGGGTAGCAGGAATGAAATGCTGTGATTGCCAGCGTATCATTAAGTTGCAATGACTCTTATTTGGCCATGAAGACGTATTCTGTGCTGGCGTTTCTGTGCATTGTAATCGTATAATTAATTGGGAATGCTCCAGCTGTTGTGCGATTGCTTTTTTTCCCTTCTTTTTAAAGGAATTAGATAAAATTTATCCATAATCAATGTTACTTTATTGCAGTGAACATCCCCGAGGCTTCAAAACTTATCTTGGCTCTTAACAATTTACACGCTATTGTGCTGTGATTGTTTCCTTTTAATCAGTTATTAGACAGAAATGATATTGATACTTATATGACTACTATGATTGTTTTACAACTGATTTAATTGAAACCAGTCTGAATGCGATTACTTTACGCAATGTATTCATGCATTTCAAATTGTAATTCTTTTAATGTATCATAAAAAGTATATATATATATATATATATATATATATATATATATATACTTTTGGCTTATTGATACATAGTTCCCCAAAATGTAGAGTTCTATAGAAAGAGAAGGTGACAACAGGTAAGAGTCCTTGGGGCTGATCCAGAGTTGGACCTACAAATTTTTTAGTTGCAAGTATACAGGTCTGCAGTAAAAAAAAGCGGGACTGCAAATATTGGTGAGACCTAAGTCCCCCCATGTGACGTTAAGATGTCTTGAAGTTGTGGCATCACAACATCCATCAGGGCCCGGGATGAGCTTACTTAGATGCTAGTACTACTGGAATTCAATGGCCACAGAGGGAATACAGATAGAAAGCTTCCACACGAAAGCTTTCTATTCTAGTCCCCCGCTCTTTCCAGGCCCGGGACAGTAGGCCTGGCTGTCTTCCACTGGTGGTGGCCTTGCAAGTATAGATCTGGGAAAACCCATTTTGCAATGAGAAGGTGCATATCAATTTTTAATCTATTGCAAGAAAACACTTTTTGAGCAAAAAAAAAATAAAAACTCAAGTTCAAGAACATAGCATTATGTTTAATCAGATAATTAGTGTTCAGTAGAGTTCAACTGGGAAATTTCCTATTTTAGCCAATTCTGTCAAACTCTGGATTGGCCTTTTTGTCCATTTTTTTAATGGTAATGATCTTAGAACCCCTTTGTCCCCTCCTTTATATGGTTATAAACACTTGATATGTGTATAAACCACCTATCCCTGTACTCTCTTCTCTGCTCCAAGCAATACATGTTTATTTCCCCCAGTCTTTCTTTGTATGTTGCGTGGCATATGACATGCACCTTGCCATTCTTTGCATTCTTTGTCTGTAGTGTAGTTATATAATTTATATCAAATGGAAAAGTAGAATTTAGCAAATGTGACAAAACTGCCCTTTAATTGGGAGCTAATATGGTGCCTATTGCAGGGGTTAGAGAAAGTTAAACAATTAAGACTAATAAGAAATAAAGACAAAAACTTTGATATTCCTAATAATATGCTAAATGCAAGCTAAAAATACAGGGAATAAAAAGTCACACAATAATAATACTTTGCTAGATGAAACAACTATATAATTGCAGCACCTTACAAAACAGCTAAACATAAAAAAAACCTTACATCAATAGTTCTTTGCCAAATGAAAGTTAAAAGCACAAAAATTGTTTACAAAACAGTTTAGTGAGAAACAGATGTGAATGTGGATAAATGCTATTTCCATTCCATTAATGCTTAATAATACAATATAAAAGTGGAATCTATAGTGTAAATAAATATGGTGCGTCTTCTATTTTTATATTTTGTATTGTGTACACTATTGTGTCCGTGTTCTTAAGTTCCGGAAACATGTGAAAACAAATTAAATTGAAAAGATTTTTTTTTGCAAGGAACTTACAGGAAAACAATTTAAGCCTGCAGATAGTACAGATTGACAATAACCTTGTAATTGGACTTGTCTGTACTTATTTTAAATTGCATCTGTATTTGTGTTCATGGAAAAAATTGCTCCAGTAACAAGGTAAACAAATATATACGACACTTAAAGTAAAATAGCTTTTATATCCTGTATTTACTGTACTGATTATGTATTATCGTCACGTCAGGGCGTAATGTACCTTGCTGCTTCCTGGCATCATAGATCTGGAGGCCAAATAATGGAGGCCGCTCCTGCCTTAGAATGGAAATATTTTTTGTTTTCAGATTGAGCTGGAATATGTAGCCATTCATATAGTCCGTCCAGAAGATATATTGGCCATGATGAGACAGTCCGAAGGGATGATTTAACTCTTTACCGCTACCAACTACCTGAAAAAAAGAAAACATTAAGTGAAAGATAATAACAATTAAACATGTCACATCACCATGGTTCCCTCAATAGTATGAAAGTTTTTACAATTAAAATTCCAAGTGTTGGTAAAATGGGGGTAACTTACGGGCAAAATTATTACTTTCAGATTAATATATTTAAATGATTTTATTAGAGTTCCAACATATAAAGATACATACAGATGGCATGCAATGGCAAGAGCAATTTCCAATACAAAGTTTTATTAAAGGCCAAAATACATTGTTATACAGATAAAACTGAAAACAATAAAGGAAACAGTCAGCATAAAGTTACCAGTAACTCATAGATTATAGTGTGCCTGGATCAGTGGTCGAAGTGGTAATTTAGAAGTGGTGGTATGGAAAACAAGAAGTGGTATGGACCTTTAGAATTATAGAATATAATATAACAGTTTTTTAATGACATCAGTTGGAGAATTTCTGGTATGGCATACCCCCATATTCACCTCCACTTCGAGCCCTGGCCTGGCTGATTGATCAATCAAACAAACCCATCTATCCATACGGAAGGGTCATCATCATGGCCTAAATTCACTAAGCGGGGAGTTTGCAGGGGAATTGAAAAGTGGGGATGTTGCCCATAACAACCAATCAGATTCAAGCTCACATTCTATAGTATGTAAAATGAAACTGAGAGCTCGATTATGATTGGTTGCTACTATTCAATTCCCTTTTCAATTCCCCTGAAAACTCCCCACTTAGTGAATTTAGGCCCATGTGTTTCATACCAAGAGGTCCACTGAAAACCGGTATGAATGGTAGTGCTGATGGGAATTGACGTGGTATAGATAAACAACTCCCACAAAAGATTAAGATAGTTTTTTTGTGTAAGTACGTTCCAAGCCAATTCATCCGGATCACAAAACCCAACTCGGACTTAAACAAAGTTAATGTAGACAGCTCATTCTTTATCATTTCAGACTATTATATGGAAAGAAAATTAAAAAGTGGTTCATTAAAGAATGAACTCTATAGTGATAATAGTGGCTTACTTTAATATATATATACACGGATAAAGAATTTGAAATGTACTACTTCATTAGACATATTTAAAATTAAGGGAGATCAGTGGATTAAATAAATGAACTCCCCAGTTGCCATCGGCAGCTCATCCACTTTAAACTTTTACTGATAAACTCTGCACAAGCACTTTATTCCCCACCGTTATGATAACTATGTGGGGAGTTTATTTATTTAATTCACTGGTCAGTTAGACTGTACTGACGGCTAGCCGTACCCAGATGTAATAATAAATATATATATATATATATATATGTGTGTGCCCTATAAGGGACTCAAGGCTGGGACTTGAAATTGTTATCCTCTGATTGGTGTTTATAGTGTCAGATCGAGATCGATATAGTCTCTTAGTCGTGACTATATTTTCACCTTCTATGATTGCAATCAATAATTCACGTCATTTAAAATACGTCTAATAAAGTTTTGCCTTTTAAAATCTTTATCCATGTATATATTAAAGTAAACCACTGTTATCACTATAGAGTGCATCCTTTAATGAACTAGTATTTTCTTATGTTTGAGGTTCGAGGGTAGCACCTCCATTATGATTGGTTATACAATACAGTTACTATTATGGGCAGATAGTGACACTTAAATACACAGGGAATGTGCTATGT
The DNA here is from genome assembly GCA_016617825.1 of Platyplectrum ornatum. Classification (NCBI taxonomy): domain Eukaryota; kingdom Metazoa; phylum Chordata; class Amphibia; order Anura; family Limnodynastidae; genus Platyplectrum; species Platyplectrum ornatum. The sequence goes on along the minus strand of JABWIB010000002.1, from coordinate 368,733 downwards.
TTAGGATTTAATTTGATTGGTGATTATTATAAAATTATAGGTTTCTGACCCAGGACCTTGCAGCAGGTGTCAGTTGCCCGGTCCCCAGTGACCAGTTGTCTTGAGTGAATGTTGTTCTAGTGAAGTTAAGATTATGGGGTATATTTACTAAGCTGTGAGAATGCAGTGAGATTGGAAAGTGGGGATGTTGCCCATAGCAACCAATCAGATTTGATTTCACATTCTCCAGTGTGTAAAATGAAACTGAGAGCTTGAATCTGATTGGTTGCTATGGGCAACTTCCCCACTTTCCAATTTCCCTACAATATCACTGCTTAGTAAATATACCCCAAACTCTCAGACAGGGTGCAATGTCTAATGTGAGTTCTCTCTACTAAATGCCTTGGCTTATGACCCAATACAGAATATTACAATAATACAGTCATGGTTGAATCATTTTTAAAGTGATTCCTACATGTTTCAAAAGTATTGCCCTTCTGGCGTTTATAAAGATGTTGTGAGGGTCGGGAAACCACATGAAACACATGATTCAAGATGCATTGAACTAATGTAATGTCAGAATGGTATTTAAGTTACCTTTCTATTGGAGCCGTTAATGGAGATCTGCTCAATGTGATCGTAGTATGCATCGCACCAGTACAGCAGGTTATTCTCGGAATCCAGTGATAAGCCATTTGGCCACAACATTTTTGTGGTCACAAAAACTTGTCTGTTGACACCGTTCATCCAGGATCTCTCTATACGACCCCCGCTGTCATCCACGACATCCTCCACCCAGTCTGTCCAATACATCCAGCTGTGAGAGAGAAAGTAAAACGTTAATTTTGTAGCCATATTATATAGTTGTGACAATAGAGAGGTTTTATATATCTGGTAGTGACAGTTTATAATCATGATATCACTGTTATAAATATGGAAGGTCTACACTGAGACTGGTCCAGTTTTATACTTGCTGATATAGTACCACACCTATCCTTGGATATGACTTGAATTTCTTCCTTAAGCTAGGCACACATGGTAAGATAAATTGTCCAATCGAAAGATTTTTCAAGAGTGGGTAAAACCATGTTGAATTGCAGGGGAGGTAAATTGAATTAAGTGCAATCAGTATTAGAGTTGAGAGATGATGTTTCCAGCACAAGTGTAATAACAGTGTAACAGTAACGCTGGTCAGTATCTGTGTGCAACATGCAACAATAAAGTATTCTCCCTGCATGCAAACACTGACATTCATTTTATCCCCCCCCCCTGCAATTCAACATGGTTTTGCCCAATCTTGAAAAATTATTCGATTGGAACAAATTATCTTACCATGTGTGCCTAGCTTTATTGGTCAAATGTGATGGGAGAGGCTAAAGGAGAACAACCGGCAAATATTTGCCGGTTGACGGAATTTAAAGCACAATTCATTTCGTATTCCTTTTTATAGGTCATTGGTGCAGCCTCATCGGGAATGTGAGTTTCAGTTACGACAACCAAATCTTCAGAAAGACATATATACATTACAGTACATACCAAGTAGGGAAACTGAATGGTGAGTAACTTTCCTCACAACACCAACAAAATACTAATCTTGCTAACCACACATGTATAGCTTGGAGCCGAGAAAAGAAGAGAGGCTAACACTATAGAACATTTCAAATATGTTTGGTATAATTAAAATGATATTCTTTAACAAAACACATGAAAAAAAAAAAAATCAATTATAAACAAGCAGAACATATGGTGCAGGTGGCTCTTATCTGCCAATCTGCCAACAAGATCTGTTTATATATGTTTGGGGTATGGAGGAGGAGGTGGGTCCGGGGGGAGGGGGGGCATCTGATGTGAAAGCTGTAAAATAGTGATGAGAAATATCAATGCATGAAGAATTTTGTCATGGGACATAATATTGTGCACAGATTTTATCATGAGGGATCTAACTGAAACACTGGGTGGTTATTGAATATGTAATAAGTGCAAATCAGCTTCAGGGGTACCCATTGGTCTATCCAACATTGGTATGGCAATAACAGGTACCACATATACAACATCAAAGCTAGCAGTTACCATACTGTGCGGATCATGGAGACGCACTTATGTTTAAGTGTATACATTCCTGTTCGTAGTTAAGTCAATGGCTTTCCAAGCTCTAACTTGAAGTATTAGCCTCTCTCTGCAACTGCAGGGTGATAGTGAAAGTTGGAGTTCCTAATATGCGTATCCGGTGGGGGTGTCGCTTATAAATGGGGGAAAGAGGCGATATATCATACCATTGTATACCGTCTCATTTCGAGCACTGCTTGCACATTCATTGTACACAGGCTCATGTATTATGTGTGGGTAAATGTTTTTTCACTATTATTTTTTTTTTTATTAAATGATTATAACTTTAGGGACCACTAAATGCAACCTGATAAATGTGTTGTTTGTAAAACTGTTGTAAATATTTAATCACATTTGTTCTAATAATTGTTAAACGCATTAAGGCAAACAAATAACAATTTCATCAATCAGAAAACTATTTGCTATATTTTCCCATGTGTAATTATGTTTATTTAAATGTACATGTTTTATCTATGCCATATAATAGCTATGCATCTTATGTAATGTGCATATTTATCATGCAATGCATTTGCATACATAATGCAGAGTCCCACAAAACTGTTACAAATGGTCATTTACTATGTCATTTGTATTGTGCTGTAGTTTGCCATTTACATTATTTCAGTTAGAAAAACAAAGACCATGTAGGACCGTGTGTGGGGATGAATGCCAGGCTTGATGTCTTTTTTATTATCTAGTTAGATAGGGCAGGAGAGGGCTGGGATTTGTGTAGTTGGGATCAGGATATAAGGAATAGGTGTCACGGGTATCTTTGTGACCAGTGGCGATTTCTAAAGGGCATGTAGTACAACTGTCAATGTAGTGGAAGCTGGGGGACTGGAGGTAGTGCTTGTGCATACGAAGTAAGTAAGACAGCTGGACTGAAAAGCTGTAGAAATTGGACTGGACAGCAGACTGCTACACTGGACTGGATTGCTCCAGAGACGGGATTGGACAGCGAACTGCTGGACTGGAGTACTCCAGAGACTGGACTGGACAGCGGACTGATGGACTGGACTGAATTACTCTGGAGACTGAACGGATTGCTGGATTGGGTTTCTGGTAGCAGCAGTGCAGGTAAGATGAATGCAGAGATTGGTCTGGAGGCCAGAAAATAACCGTTGCCAAGGGCAACCTGTGTGCTCTTATGTATTATTATTAAAGCATATTTATTAGGGGCTAAAAAGTGTCTGCAGCGCCATACAATGATAGGAGAGTAGAGAGAAAGACAGAATTCTAAGGGAGTTTACAGCTTACATTCTAATGGAGTTTGGGGATTTTATACATTAGGGCAATTACACATACACATGTACTAGGGATAATTTAGACAGTTGCCAATTAACCTGCCGGTATGTTTTTGGTGTGCGGGAGGAAACTGGAGCCCCCAGAGAAGACCCATGCAGATACAGGGAGAAAATACACTTAAACTCCTTAAAGTTAAGGTCCTGTCCAGGAATTGAATTTACAACCTCAGCGCTGTGAAACAGGAACCAGTGCAGACAATTATAAACCAGTACTGTACAGGCTAATTGGGTACAGTTGGAGGGTATGGAATACGTATGGCGTTGCACACGGTCACTGAGTTTGCACCATTAGAAATTGGAGTTCAATCTAGCTTAGTTTCACAAAATGACCACCGATTTAGTTTTTCAGAAAGTGCATGAGGTAGCATGAGATAGCTACATGGTGCTAGTAACCCTATTTTGGACCTTGAAATGTGGGATGTCCATCAACCAGAGGTGGCTCAGGGAGTCAAGTGAAGCCAGAGAGAGACTGTCTAGAGAATTCTGAAGAAATGCATCAGGTTATCAAGGGGTTAGTTTCTTTCTTGTTTTCATCTTGAAAGTAATAAATACAAATAAAGCAGAGTTATGTATTAAAGTCGGTTGCTTAGAGATGACTTATTAGTATTTATCAGACCACTATTTCCCAGATTAAACCTTAATATAATAAAACATGTAAATTGCATGTACAGCACATAACTTTAAAGTTACAGCCTTCCCTTTAAAATAAAACATTTAAGTATGAGCTTTGTATTTGACGTCAATGCTATCTGGCATTTCTCTGGGGGTGCACTGAATGTCTGTGAATGCTTAACTGATATCAATTATATCTCAAGTCCAGGGAATAAGAGTATTCCGAAATAGAACTATAATACACAGCCTTACTTCTCTTCATCGCATTGATCAAAGAGACTGTCCAATGCTGCGGAGCTTGTGTAGGTGTAACAAGGCTCACAGGAGACGATTGCTACGGAAGTATCATCTGCAAGAATGGCCAACTACAATGCAGTATTATGAGGACACAGGTCATTCATGAGAGCAAATGATGACCTGGCTTGTTACAAATTGCAAAGGCTTTGTAGCCATTGGAGGTAACAAGTGTGACATAAAATTTTGTTGGCATAAACAGAGTGGTTCCATTGTTGGTCACATTCCTGGTATGGTGAGACACAATATCCCGATGCATTGATAACAGAGTGTACATGATACGGTAGTAACATACAATTCACATTATACTGCACATATGTAGAATGTAGTTTCATAACCATATAGGGGTAAGGGTTACGGTTCTGATAGTTACTGCTATATAGTTTATAGAATAAGGCCCCACTTTAATTTTGGCCCAGAACCAAATGAAAGCATCAGGGAGCTCAGACACTTTGAGGGCCCCAACTGCCGGTAATTGCCCCCAATTGTCGAAGCCAAAAATTAGCAGTTGCTCCTGACCGTTACCACGGTAATACCGCTCACCTCCCCTCACTGCTGTTGCCAATTAGGAGCGGTGGAAGGTTTGCGATTACAGGAGGCAGATGTCCTCGAAAATGACAGAGATTGTGGAGCCCGGGCACTCTCTTCCAGTTCTCCCCTTAATCCGGCTCTTCTATAGGTTTACCACAAGAATGACTGCAGAAGTGTCCGCTTCACCTATCCAGCTCAAGATCTATAGAGATAGACGCTCCTAGATACCTGCTAAACATTATACACTGGCCAAGGCTAAGCATTATTCATATTCTTCATAAAACTGGGGAGGTGAGTGCAGGGAAGGGGGTGAATGGATTGGAAAGACAAGATGAGCCATATGTTTCTTATATGCTGCCAAATACTATGAGGTTTAAATGTACTTATGTTTTTGCTTCAACCTCTATTGTACTAAATCTTCACAGTGCTCCATATTCAGATCTTTAGGCATTAAAGACTCATGAAAGATTGGTCAAAACCATGTTGAATTGCAGGGGAGGTAAATGTTATTAGTTACAAACAGTATTGGAGTAATGAGATGATGTTTCTAGCCTAATAACAGTCTAATAACAGTGTAACAGTAACGCTGGTCAGTATCTATGTGCAACATGCAACAATAAAGTATTCTCCCTGCATGCACACACTGACATTCATTTTACCCCCCCTGCAATTCATCATGGTTTTACCCACTCTTGACTAAGTCATTAGTGCCTAAAGATCTGAATCTTCCCAGTGTCGGAGCCCCATTCATTTATTCTGCATTGTTTTATAATTGCCAGAGGATATAACATAAGTATGCTTGATAACTTTAATCTCTTTGGTTTTCTATTGATCTTCTGTATAATGTCCACATTCATGATGCCATGTAAAAGGCGATTAAGCTCATTGGGTGCACATGAAATTAAGATATAGAGATATAAATCCATTAGAAGAGCACATGCTGGGTTCCGATTACTTGCTTTGTCAGATAGCAGAGCAGCTCCTTCCTCCATATACTCTCCATCTCTGGTTATATTTTGTTCTTTCCAGTTTCGATTCATTTATCACTATTCGAGATTCCGTTTTATCTGTGCTCTTTTGATATTGTTGGTTTATTAGCCCTTTAAACTAACACAACACTGAGTCTTAAATAGCCAAAGTCATGCTTTCGTTTTCTTCAAGCTTAAAGAAAGATAAGATACGTTGTGCCCATTTGTGAATGCGTCCAGGCAGCGAGCTTCTGACATAAACGGGAGATGCTGACATTATTATATACGACAAGTGATTTAGGAATGAAGTTGGCTTCAATAACCCACTGGCTTTCTGCACTCAACAGGCACAATACCAACAAAAAGATTTATGGCGAGTAAATAAGCATTTTCCCATCCAGATAAAATAATCTGCAATGTTGTTGACACCTTTAGGAGCAATATCTCACAAACATTCCAACCTAATATAGCGTTGTCAGTCATCACTATCCATCCATATCATCACCAGAGATCAATTCTCCAGCTACCAGGGGAAATGACTGATCTGACTGTAGACATGGGCACAAGAGGTACGCCTGGTACAAGAGGAGTGAGGGGCCTATTACAGTGCTCAGCATTTATTCATGGAGTGCCAAGAGCTGCTTTAAGATGACAACATCCCATTACCCCCCCCCCCTACTGCATTGCCAGGGCCGGCAACAGAAATCTTGGGGCCTGGTACACCCAGATTTTAAGGCCCCCCTCAAGGGGAGGGAAAAAAAAAATCTATCTATCTATCTATCTATCTATCTATCTATCTATCTATCTATCTATCTATCTATCTATCTATCTATCTTTCTATCTGTCTGTCTGTCTGTCTGTCTGTCTGGACGTGTGGGTGGTAACACTAGTGACGGGGCCCTCCTGAAGCTCGGGACCCTATGTACCCCCATGTCGCTGAGCCTTTGCATGGCTTCTCCCATTCAAACTAGGCCCGTCTCCTGGCTATGGGCTCTAATCCTGTCACCTTCCATTCCTGACTGTAGACTGGGTTATTTGATCAGGGATCAATAATATGTTCTGAAAGACTAAAATGCAGACAGGGGTAACTGATCAGCACTCTTTCGTGTGATAGGGTGGTTCACTTGACTTGTCACATACAATATTGTATTGCTGACATTTTATGGGTTTGGCTTGACAATAATACTAATAACTACTAATACAAATTATTACTAATAGTAATGATACAATAACTCTAACCTCAATCTTGATCTTAACCATAATGCAAATTACTAATCCTGATATTAACTTGAAGTAACGAATTACTGTCACTTATACATGTCCAATGTAGATAACAGGAAAAGAAGAAGAAAGAGAAAGAGAGAGTGAGAGATAGAAGAAAAACATTACAGAGAGAAGAGAGAAAGTGCGGGAAAGCTGACAGGATGGAAGAGAGAGAAAGAAAGAGTAAAGCTAGGCACACACGGTTAGATAAATTGTTCCAATCGAAAGATTTTTTCAAGAGTGGGTAAAATCATAGTGAATTGCAGGGGGGGGGGGTAAAATGAATGTCAGTGTGTGCATGCAGGGAGAATACTTTGCATGTTGCTCACAGATACTGACCAGCGTTACTGTTACACTGTTATTACACTTGTGCTAGGAAACATCAACTTTCACCTGTGAAACTGATTGTGATTAATTCAATTTGCCTCCCCTGCAATTCAACATGGTTTTGCCCACTCTTGAAAAAATCTTTTAATTGGAACAATTTATCTCACCGTGTGTGCCTAGAGAGAGAGATAAGAAAAACATAAAAGTGGAGCATTACGAGAGAGAGAGAAAGAGCAGAGGAGCTGACAGCATAACAGAGAGAGAGAGAGAGAGCAGTAAGATACACAGAGGAGCATTTGTGCAATGAGAGTGATGAAAAAAGAGAGAGAGAGAGTGAGAAGAAGAAAAGGAAGAGAAAGAGGAAAGAAAAGAAGACAGTACAATAGAGAATGTGGGCCAGGGCAGACGGAGAGGAAAGGAGACATTTGTCTACTATATGTATTTTTTACATTCTTATTTGGAGTGTCTAATGTAGAGTAATATAGGGGAAACATGCTGCTGCCATAACAGTTTTCTATTAAGTTGTTGATACACCGACAATATGGCGTCATCTACATTATTGTCAAATATGTGGTTGTTGCTTTAGTGACCGGAACCGGATCAATATACAGTATTGGAGGTTATTGTATATAATGCATGTGTAATGACTTTGAATGCAGTTCTAGGGACAATTAGCCATGTGCTGCCTTGTTTCGTGATGTGCTGTAAGGAATGGATGAGGCTTGTAAACAGGTGACAAGACAGAAAGCCATTTTAATGTCTCTTGCCTCTAAGCAGTGTAATAAATCCAAGCGGGACTACATTACATTAAAGAGTGCCAGCAATCACTCTGATCTACACATCACTTGTCTAATAGTCACACACACAACCTTTTAGGTCTGGGTCAATATTCTTCCCTCCAAGTTAACCAACACGATAAATCAATAGAGGTGCTAAACATTTTTATGACTTGTTAAAGGACAATTAGGTTTCCTTTCTCTCGCCTGCTTCATTATAAATGTTTAGAAACAGCTTTGCCAGGGGCTGAATGACAAAACGGGACATTACGGCCCATTACAACCGCCAGCATATTGTGTTTGCATCTAAGTCAAAGATTTTCCTTCCGCTTTGTTTGCATTTATATTTGGACAAACAAAGAGACGACGGGCATATTTACAAAGCAGAAAAGCGATTAAATGTTAAGCAGACGGTGTCTGGCCGGAATACGCTCTCTGTAATGCTGTGTGCTGCAATTCTTCACATGGGGGAGCACTGTGACATCTCATCATCCCCTGACAAGTTTGGTGTCTGAGAAGTGTTTATCTTGTGGCTGTGCAGGGACATAAGCCATCAAACGCAAACAAAAAGAGTGGGCCAATCCAGGTTAATAGGGACAGGTGACACACGTACGACCAGATCCAGACTTAAAAATAAGAGAGGAAAGTTACACCTGGGTGATACCATGATGAATTGCTGGGGGGGGGGGTGTAAATGTTATCTGCTGGAAACAGTATCCGCAAGTCTGGACTACTGGTATGAAAAGATCTAAGTAATGTAAAACGAATCACAGCACGCACAAAACATATACTTCAGCCATGGCGCATGAAAGAGAGAGGATGGGGGGCAGATAGAGAGAGGACATTTACCATTCTCTCCTTGTTCCATATATGAATCAATTGCCTTTGTTTAAAAGAATAACTCTGCCATTCCAACAAAGTGCAGTTATTTAAATTCCTTTAGACATTTTAAGACAGACCGCAGTGTTCCAATTTCCACATCCCCCAACACATATCAACCAGATGTCACAATTAAAAAAAGCTCTTTAAAAATAAAAGTTAATGGAATTCCGAGTCTCCGCAGTGATCAACCTTAATTTTTGAGAAGAATTTGTTCACAAGCTCGGGTCATTCATTCGGAATAGAAATTGATCTGTCGATCCGTCCACCCTTAATTCTCATGAAAATGTGACACATTTATTCCTTGGAGACCTGTCACTTTTAATGTAAAATACCAGTAACATTCATCGTCCAAGAAGGGAGTTTTCGAATTAGCCTGAGGATGTAATTGACAGGAAATGTAATTGCTGCACCTTTAACATGTTACTTTTATTATGAGACCGGGATGAGGGGTATATGGAGAAAAGACGTCTCAGGAATATTTGGAGAATATATGTATTTCTACGTAAGGTCTTCTTATCAGTCAATCAATGAATCTATAAGCATTGAGCGGTTTACCCACGAAACCAGACCTGGAATGACAGTGTTTATTTCGTACCCATTAGCAGGATCCACGACTATTCCTCTGGGATGTGACATTTCTCCCTCCAGTAATGTTTTTCTGCTTTGTGATGCCTTCTCCAGCCGGGCCACGTTAATGGTTTTTCTGTGTCCGTCATTTGTCCAGTATAGATTATTGCCAATCCAATCAACAGCTATTCCTTCCACGTTGTCAAGATCTGAGTAAAAGACAAATATCTACTTTACAAAAAACAATGCTCAAAATAAAACATTGTTATTTAATGTATTATCTATGTATTCATATTCCATCTCATATATCTAACAATCAACCATTTAAAGATAATGATACACTAGGCTTGTGTATTCAGGCTACATTGTTAATGTCATGTATATTTCTTCAGCAGATCTCTAACATATAAGTTTAAAATTATCTGCTGTAAGGATCCTGTCAGCGTACACACTCTTAAAATTTCCATTAGACTGCCTGTGGCTCACATACAAAGGCATAGGTGTATAATGTCAGAATCGGGAGATTCTGGACAAAGCAATGTGTCAGTTTTTCCAGCGGGCTTAAAAAAATGTTTGACCCAGCCAGGTGACCAGCAATGAAGAACCAACTGGGCAGTCAGGGGTGGAAATGGACCAGATTGTAGCCAATACATGGTCAAATTCTTCTATGAGACAGAAGAAAAATAAAATTAACTGAGAATAAGAAATTAGCAAATCATATAACAAAAGCACCGGATGACCGGATTTACGAAGAAGAGAGATCGAAAAGTACAGATGTTGCCCATAGAATCCCAAGTTCTCATTTTACATACTGGGGAATGAAAGCAGGAATCTGATTGGATGCTATTGGCAACATCCTCACTTTTCAATCTCCCTGCTTAGTACATTTTGGCCCATGCAGTTTTGTATGCACCATGCAATGTAAACTTTACACAGGGTGCACCCCTTCTTTTCATTTATAGAGGTCATCCTGGAATGCACAATCTACTTTATCCAGTGCTTTATTCTTAAGGGTTTTATTTTGTTTGAACCAGTGGTCGAAGTGTAAATTTGGAAGTGGTGGCATGAGCACATATAAGTGAAAACATGGAAAATAATGGAAGTAACTAGATTTATATTATTTCACTTAAATCAGGGTTAGAAGTGACGGTATGGCATACAACCTTATACACACCCACTTCGAGCCCTGGTTTGAACCACAGAGTTTATTAAACATAGTGATGGCTACCATTTCAGTCATAGTCATATTGCAAATGTGCACTAGAAGTGAAGAGAGAGGCTTTGGAAAGATGCTTTGAGCTCTCTTTGCAAAGTGATGGATACATTTCCTAAGAGAAATAAGAAAATTTAAAAGAGAAAAATAGTTACTGTTCTGTTCCTTTGACGTAAATGCCAAGATCAAAGCCTGGTTCTAAAGTTTATTTATTGGAGAAACTGAGAAATCTGAGGACCATCGCTGGTTCAAAGGCTTGGTTACATCTATTCAGTTTCATTTGAAATTCTTTGGACAATGTGAATGACAAATTATGAAAGTCAAGTAGTCATTGGAGAGGGATGGGGAACTTTTATCTGATGTAACTTGATTTTAGGACTTTCTCATTCTGAAACCAAAGCTCAGAACTTGGCAGAACGTACCGTCTTTGAGTATAGTTTCTCTTCCCGTTCCATCCATTTTCTGACGACCAATAAGGAAGCTAGTTGTGTCCGCAAAGTAAATGTAGTTGGTTTCTGCATGATAATCCAGAGCGCGGGGGTTGACTAAGTTTTCTATAGGACGCATATATTCATCTGAAACCTTGGTATTCAGGTCCATTCCCCTAATTATTCCAGGACGTCCTTTCCCATAAAAAAGGAACAATTCATTTTTCGGCTCTGTAAAAGAGGAACATGACAAATTCTTTTGATTTACTCCAAACTAGATTTGCTTCATTGAAATTATAATGTAATTATAATGTAATGTAATTATTCACCCCTGTGTAGCAGTCTCCTGTAAGTAAATAAAGCCCCAAATAACTACTAATAAGTACACTAAATAAAAGAGACTATACTCCTTTAAAATACCCACTTGTGAAAAAATAAACATGACGGATCATATAGGATAACTTTGTGTCAAGTGTAAAATTGATATTACTGTGTTGTAGGCGTTTAATTTAACAACTCATTAGATTTTGATTTTGATGTCATTTTTGATTAAATACAGCATTCATTAAGCGTCTGGATCTAATATATGAAACAAACAAAAATGTTCTACGCTAGAAAGATTATACAGAAGAGTTTTACACCCACAGAATCCTAGAAGCCAAAGCGGTTTTTACAATGTGCGCTACGTCCCTTCAAAGTATCCTGGGCCTAAATTTACTAAGCAGGGAGATTACAGAGAGATTTAAAAGTGGGGATGTTGATCATAGAAACCAATCAGTAGCTCAGTGTGTAAAAAGTGCTGAAACATGATTGGTTGCTGATTGGTTGATTCCTTGCTTAATAAATTTAGTCCCCGGTGTTCAACGTAACTACCGAATAGAGAACTGCAGGAATGATATGTGGGGATGTTGCCCATAACAACCAATCAGATTGTAGCTCTTAATTTCATTTTACAAACTGGAGAATGTCAGCTCAAATCTGATTGGTTGATGTGGACAAACATACCTAGGTGTCCATATTGGGTATAGGGGTAAGGGGAGGTTACAGATTTTTTTTCTTTTTTATGTAGATTCTTATCCATCCTTTTAACACATTCCTACCCATTCTAAAAAAAATGATATAGTACTATTGAATCAATTTTTTAATGAATCATATTAAAAAAATTTAAATTTCATAAGGGAAAATTTATGTATGTTTAAGTATTAATATATTGTTAATAGATATAAAATTTGATTATGAGTTGCGTGTCTCCTTCTATTATCTACAGTGTATTCATGACCCTGTACGTTCCATTGTTATATATATACTTTTTGCTATTTATTTTTTAAATGAAAAATGCATCCAATTGTTATTCTCCCCATTTGACTACTGAGCTGAAGAGAGAATGGACAGTTGCCAGTTGGAATGCACCGCAGGTCATTTTCGACAATGTATATTAAATGTTACCGTCCAGCTGAGTTTCATATTTAAAGCAGTTGCCACAGTTGATTTTGTTTTATGTTTATGAGGAATGTTGTAAAATTAAAACAAAATATAAACTCCCTGCGTTACAAAGCATTCGTTTGTTTTACATACTTTTGCAGGCCCTTCCATCGCTAGCCAAGCTGAATCCGGTCTTGCAGCGACAGGTCCGTATTTTGTAGCTGGATCCAAGCAGACAGATGTGGGAACAGCCCCCTGGCCTGCCATCTGGGTTTATATCACATGCATGGCTTTTGACTGCAACAAATCATGGAAAACATCATACACAAATTGCTTTTTAAAATAAACATTTACTTTAGCATGCAAAACCCACTGACAACAAAATTGATCTTATTTTACCAATGACTGACTTAATTGTTTGTCATGAATTAAACATATTTATTTAAATCAGCACATTTAATCTCCTTAATACAAACCCCTGACTGTTTTATTGCTGTATAACCGTCTTCTCTAACACTTGGAAATGCTAAAGTTTTTCCCTGTATTGACTAATAATCACAGTGCTTACCTGTCGGCTGCAAACGCTTGTGATACATCTTCAATCCTCGGGCATTTTCCATGGTAAATAAGGTTTCGAAATCCGTGTTATTGAATCTGTTAATCTTTAGGATATTGGAGTTGTCCAGATCGGTGGAATATAAATAATTTTCAAATAAAGTTAAACTATACACTTGGCTAACCTAAAAAGATAAAAACAAAAAAGCTCTGTCATAAAACAACCAAATGCTCCATCCAGTCATCGGGCCGCATTCAGACTATCAGTAATGATAGGTGACTTATGTATGCTCAGTATAAAGGATTCTGCATGGGAACGCTGTGGTGTACTAGAGGTATTGGTATTAAAAGTGAGTTAACCTTCAATTTAAAAACACATAATATAAACTCCAAAATATCGTCTCACTTATTAGAATTACTGATCACCAGTATCTGCAGAATATATAAAATGCTTTGCATGCATGAGCCACATGATCAAATAGATCCAAAGCTTTGTAATAGAATGGCGGCAGGGGTTGGGAAGCGTATGTAAAGTGATGACAGGTTATCCTAAAATCCGCCTCGTCCACAGTGGAAGTGCAGAAAATTTTAAATAATGTTAAACTATGGACATAAGGGAATGGGGGGATTCAGTAAATGTCGAATTGTGAAGAAGTGTCTGTTTTGTCATGTTGCATCTGTATTTGTTGGCAAACAAAACCTTTACCTTTTTATTGATACGTGATTCATACCTTATGTAAAGTAACATATAACATATAAATGAGAAGGTAATGTTTTTGTTTGCCAAGAAATACAGATCAACATGAAAAAGTATGGGTAAATGGGTAAATCAGCACATGTAACCCTAATGTAACACTATAAAACATATTCAGACTTACATGAAAAATGTTTTGCAATCACAATGAATCCTATAAATAGTGTTTCCAGTTAGGAATCAATGGTTTGTATAGTGAAATGGGTCAAATCCCGTTAACCAGGTGGCGATTTGCCTATTGTCGATTTGGTCAGATCGCCAGGGTGATTTGAGGTCTAGTTAACAAATCGACTGTTAGTGAATGTGGAACCTGTATGCTTTATATGGAGGAAATCGCCATGTCGATTTGAGAATGGGGATTTTGAAATCGGCAGCCACAAGGGATTTCAGAGCAAATCGACGGTTATTCGATAAGCAAATCGTTTCCCTTTACTGAATACTTTACTGAATCCCCCCAGATCTCTCAGTGATATCATTTTAGAACCTGTCCCGTCTGGTCATCGGTAAAAAACCTGCCATAAAGCAGTGGGTCCAAAGGCCTGGGAATGCATTTTTATATAAGCAAGCATTTTCTATGCAGAAGTGTTAATATAGGTTCCATGGATCACACCGCTGGCTCCGGCAGGGATACAGCTTGTGTTCTTATTTTTTTTTCATTGATCTTATCAATTATTCATTATTAAATCCAACATCTATAAAATGTCCCTTCAATAGACGACGTGCTAATGTACATGTTTTTTCTTGGGTGCACGGTAAACAAAGCAAAGAGACATTTATCTAATTTTCAAGAGGAAATTAAAATCTCTTTTAATGCCACAAGCCCTTGTTGGTATTTATACAACAGTATTCTCATAAATATCTAAGAAGCAAATAATGTAACACTTGTGCCCACATGAAACAGATGCTAATTACTTCTCCTCATTTGCGTGAAGCACACGACTGGCCGACTTCTCGCTTTAGCTTTTGGAAGCGATAGTAATAGGTTTTTAATTTCACAGCCATCCCTCAGGTTAAGACAATCACACAGAGATTTCAGAACGATTACTTTCACTTTATGGAGCTGAATCCCCAAAGTCAACATTTTTGAAGTATTTGCTGTACGAAAAGGGGACCACCCAGTCACAGGGCATTTATATGACATTCGCCGTTTACCATTATTGCTATTATTTTCATTTGGTAATCTCTACTTACTATTCTTAAAATCACATTTAGACAACAAGGTCTATTTATTAATTCGTTCCCTAAGGTTAACCTTCATTGCTCTTAGGAGGGCTGGCAGGAAGCAATTATAGAATTTAGTTTTAAGGGAACACTATGAATTATTTTTATACTGAGGGTATGAATTATTATTTATATAGAGTGATCACTAATAATATTTGAATTCTAAGAGGGTAATATGAATTATTGTAATATTTATACTAAGGGGGCAGAGCTCGAAGTGGCCGGTATAAGCCGGTATGGCATACTGGCACCTCTCCCGCTAAACCACGCCTCTTTCTAAGCTTTGCCCCCTCTGCACCGGAGTTGGGAAACACCTTACAATCCCCACTTAGAGCCCTGTAAGGGGTACTAAAAGGGGGTTTTACATTTAGGGCCACTATGAATGAAATTTAATCTAAGGGGACATTGGGCCAGATTCAAATCTTTAGGCACTATTGTCTTAATCACAGCTTACTCAAGAGTGGGCAAAACCATGTGGAATTGCAGGGGGGGGTAAATGTCATTAATTGCAATCAGTATTAGAGTTAAAAAATGATGTTTCCAGCCCAAGTGTAATAACAATGTAACAGTAACGCTGGTCAGTATCTGTGTGCAACATGCAACAATAAAGTATTCTCCCTGCATGCACACACTGACATTCATTTTCCCCCCCCCCCCTGCAATTCATCATGGTTTTACCCACTCTTGATAATTGAAGAGACTATAAATCACACTTTATCGTACTAAATGGAGTATGGAACTTGTGGGCTCTTTGGCGTTTAAGGTACACAGGGTTTTGAAAGGGGAGGGCATTTGTAAACACAATTTGATTTTGATTTTACAGACACACAGTATCAACTGACCTCCTTTCTGTGTAATATTACATGCCTGTTCCTTCCTTCGTAATTTGCCACCTCAATGCTGTCCAAGTAGACATCAGCCCAATAAACCAGTCGATTGACAAGGTCCAATGTGAGAGCAGTTGGCTGCTCGATCCTAGAGACGACTATCCGTGTTCTGTTACCTCCATCCAGGTCACATCGCTCAACCTTGGCCACATTCCCATAATCTGTGAAGAACAGCTTCCTGTTGGAATAGACACACAAGCATTCATCAAAAGTCTTAATATGGCTAAATAGTTGTAATCAAAATACTCATTAACATTTTATTTTTTGAGATGTTTTTCATTTTTAGTAACTGTTTAGTTTATATGATTGATCTTCCATACTTTTTGGAGCTATAATATAGCAGGTTTATTTCTTTTACTTGTATTTTATCTTGGCCCCAGGGTTACTTGTACAGCAACGGAGTGGTCAACATTTGAGATCTTTAACCAGAGTAAAGTAAGGCCTATGCAATCAATCAGTATAGAAAGCACCTTGTTTAACCCTTAAATATCTGCATATAACTCCTCTCCTTTTTTTGCTTAAAATTTGTTAAAGTTTGAACTTAATAGGCTCAGCAATAAGACTATGTGCCCCAGGCCTACCCGGTGTTTATGCACCTTATACGATCAGGGCCCGGAACAGGTCACCCCACTGCACCCACTGTCAGCAAGTCTACCTGCCAACTAGCAAGTGGCACTTCTAGGAATTCGCATGTCTATGTCTTAGTAAAATACTTTACCGTTTTTGTGCTTTATTTAAGCGTTGTGATCTTTAGTTATTAGAACTGGCCGACTATACTGACTGTTCAAATACTTGATAACTGTCTAATCCCATGTAAATTACCTGCTGACATATAGCTATGTGTGCACAACATCACGTTACAAAAGTGAAATAAATTGCATTGCATGCTCAGGAAACAAAGATTGATTGATTGTTTTCAGCCTTCCATACAGTACTTAAGAGGTTTTGCAGAGTGGAGCATTAGCAGTACTTAAACCAGTAAAACCCAGCTCACCCATATCTCCAAGAACATACTGTTGTTCTTAGCAGATTATATAATCTGTAAATGGTCCCCGTGGATTGAAAACTTTACACATTGCAGTAAGCGCTACAATACAATCTAAAAACAATTTAGAAGATCAGAGGGAGAAAATCTCAGCTTTGTTTGCAAAATGCACCATAGTTTTCTGATCAATAAGCACAAAGAAAATATAGCTCATGTATACTGAGTGAGTGGCATGCACAAAGAGAAAGTTTTCCCACACATAAGCCTTTATATAAAGTAAATGATTTGGTATGAATGGGCATGTTAGAAACTAAAAATATCATTTTATTATGTACCGTTGCCTGAGGCTTTACATGATTCCAATTTTGGAAAAATAATAGCTTCTTATCCAACCCATACTTATAATCTATGATAAGAGGAGGTCTCCTTCTCCTCCTGATTATTTATGCTATTTATGCATATATAAATAAACATTTAACCACTCATCTACTAATCAACAGTTCCATCAGTAACACTCCAGCTGTGTGTATATATATATATATATATATATATATATATATATATATATATATATAGGCCACATATTGGCCTCCAGATACATTGAATCAATGTAAACCTACGTTACGTGTTGTAACGTAGGTTACACAACCCTATACCACAGAACATCCCATACCCAAGGTATTGCCCCCATTCATGCTGGAATACCAGATCAAACCTGGTTTGTCTTGATCATTAATCATCAATAACCATGGTTTAGTTTTCACAACTCTAAAACCACAGTGGGCTGTTATGTCGTATCGTCTGGTTTTCGGATGTATGAGAAACCATCGGATGAACTGTTGCATAATGACTGCATGTAAATGCCTGTAACAATTTACACCAATTTTGGTAAACATATGACTTATAATCTGAAGAAAATACTGTTGGGGTAAGACACGCCTAGCAAAGATTATTGAAAACAACTAATATAAATTTCAAACCCATAGTGACACTCCTGGTTCTGCATAAGCCCAAGTTCAACTCCTGTCAGCTAATGTGGGGGGTATTAAAATGTACAAAATGGCCGACATTAGTGTAAAATCAATGGTTTTCGGGATTGGTAAGCTGATTGATGACAGTCCCAATGACATGTAAGCCCAAGCTTTTTGAACCAAATGGTCACCATGATAATTATGATGATCTCAGATGTCATAAATGCATATATACACAGTTAGGGGTATATTTACTAAGCAGCGAGATTGCAGTGAGATTAGAAAGTGGGAATGTTGCCCATAGCAACCAATCAGATTTGAGTTCACATTCTCCAGTGTGTAAAATAAAACTGAGAGCTTGAATCTGATTGGTTGCTATGGGCAACATCCCCACTTTCCAGTCTCACTGCAATCTCCCCGCTTAGTAAATATACCCCTTAGTCTTTTCTTTTACAACCAGCTGGGTCACTGTGATATTTATGCTCATCTCAGATGTCGTCTAAACACAAATTCTGTTCTTGAATATTCCATTCTACAATACAATATCCTGCTCTGACAATGTTAAATATTAGCATACAGCAATTATTTCGGAATAAGAATGACTGCAATTTTAAATGACTCAAAAATAATGATGGGTCTATTGCTATAAGTGATTGGGTTTTTTTTTTTAATTCTTTCCAGTCAGTAACAAAACAACCTTGATGTATATTATTTAAATGCGCAGATCTCCTTATTCTCTTCTCTTCATAATTACAGAGTATATTTCTCCCACATCTGAAATAAAATGATTAAAGCTTTGAAAGTAATCCAGCAAACTGCTTTCCTCAACAGTTATCACATTTCTCCTTGCTCAAGTTGGCACTCTGTCTAAATATAACGCAATACATTTCAAATTGAGCCTTATAATCAGCTTGAAAAAATGTGCCTTTCAGAAAACGTTGGTAGCGAATGTTTATTCCTTTTAAACCACAAATCCGTAAAGTTGTTTTATTTTTTAAAGCCTGTTCTTCAATATAATACATTGGATTTCAGCTCAAAGTTCTACACTTACAGAATGATCCAGAAAAGAAGTATGGTAGTAGTCATTGCAGTAGTGCACTGAGATGCAAACATTTAGAAAAGAAGTGCACGCAAATGCAGCTATCCAGACCAGACCATACCAGAAGGTACTGGCAACGGCTAAAGGGTAGAGTGGAGTCTGTGAAGCATGTGACTTATACAGGCTGGCAACGGGGGGGGGGGGGGTCAAGGGGGGACCCCTAAAGTAGCATTGCCACCCGTCATTCTGCCGATGGGAAAATGGATTACCGTGACAATGCTCGCTGTTGCCATGGCACAAGGTCACATCCGCGTCCATGGATCACCTCCATTTTTTTGGGGGTTGTACTGGGCTCGAAGACTTCTGTTGCTAGCCCTGAACTCCTATACAGTAAGGGCATGTGCCTTCCAATTATCTCACTCCAGGCCTGAATGTTTGCTTAAGAATGCACATTTCCAGTCTAGGTTGCATACCTCCCAACATTTGCCCCAAGGAGTCTGGGACACATTGACCCTGCACTTCATGCAGTACTAATCTGACCCACGGTTTGTCTAGCTTTGCCCATGGAGCGCACAAGCCCCATCCAAGTCCTGCCCCTCGTTTCACCATTTATGGCCACAAAAAGATGAAAAAAATGTTTTTTTCCCCTTAGTGCAGGACAAAGTGCAGGCAGACGGGGCAGCAGGACGGTCATCTGAAATCGGAACTGTCCTGCTGAAATCAGAACAGTTTGGAGGTATGACTGGATGATGATAATAATGATCGAATCATATAAGACGTTTGTTAAAGTAATGTTTAAAATTGCATTTGCTTTACTAAAATGTTTGGAAATGTTGTCTATACACATGAAAAGTTTGGATAAGTGTGTACACTCAGGCGACTTGCTGGTTACATCCAATATTGGTTACTTTGTTGGGTCAAAAGATTTATAAACTTCTGAAGACCAAACACCCAAACTGTTTTTTCGAGTGTATGCTCCTCCAAAGCTTTATTATGTTGATCTGCCTTTGAAAACAGTCCAGCGAGGATCGGAAAAGTATGTATGGTGAGGTTGTATAGTAATGTCTGTATAGTAATCTCTGTGTACTTGTTCTACTGTGGAACTGTGTACACTGTCTGTGCTAGAGCTGGATTGGAAGAGAATTGGATAAGTGTATAACCAGTTTCGGGTTGTCCAAGGATCACTCTTTACATTATTTGCCTGAAGTGCAGCCATGTTTGTGTTTCAAACCTTTCATTCAAAGAGAGAAAAATCTTCTAGACACAACTTAGATCCTATCAATTACACTACAAAACAACTAACAAAAACATATCTGACAAAAAATGGATGAGACATTTCAGTCTGTGTTATAAGACTCAAAAGTTTCACATCATGCACTCACCACGCTCTATATAACAAAACTGTGACTCTGCTCGATGTAAGTGCCAAGACTGGAATGAGACAAGAGACACAGAAAGAGGGAACACTTCACGGGTTACTTAATAGAGGTTTCCTAAAAGTGTTCCTTCTTACAAAAGATGGAATGTTAGATTTTATTTCTTAATATTTTTTTTTTTTTTTCACCTGCAGTCATAGAGCCAAATACAGACAAGTAGACACTTCCTGTTCTGCCATATTGAAAAATATGTTCTTTTAGGACTGTGCATATGCATGGAAATTGCAATACGCTGTATCCAGTGCCTTTAACAGGGGACTAATGGGATTACATCTCCAGGCCTCAATTGTCATAAAGGCCTAATGCACCACACATTATGATATCTGCTTGATGAAGGAGGGCATCGTGTGATGGGGCTAATGGGGCACTGTGTGATTAAGTGACGCACTTATAATAGACCACCAAACACACAAGTGGTCACATCCACACATCGCAGGCCACTCGAAGAAGCCTTACATCATATTTAGTCCCAGGACTATGGCCTAAATTCACTAAGTGGGGAGATTGCATGGGAATTTGAAAGTGGGGATGTTGCCCATAGCAACCAATCTGATTTGAGTTTTATTTTTACATACTGGAGAATGTGAGCTCGAATCTGATTGGTTGCTATGGGCAACATCCCCACTTTTCAATTTCCCTGCAATCTCCCTGCTTAGTGATTTGATGCCAATGTGTCTTTTCCATCCAAACCTAAACTTTAAACTTTTGAAAACTTGGCGATCATCTCTTAGCATCTGGTATATAGAATTTAACCCATAGTCTGGTCTACAAAACAGGCAGATTACAACAACAACAAAAAAACAATTCTAATATAAATGAAATATATCAGTGATTAATCAAATCTTTGTCCCTGCTTGATTTATTCCTAAACACCATGAAACCCAATAATAGGTGATTTATTTTAACCGTTTCCCCACAGCAGTGCAATACAGGGAATTCTCTGAGCACCCGGGTGATCCAGAACTCATTTGTAAGGCTGAGCTGATAACGATATGTCTGTGTGATGTCAAATAGCTTATAGATTGCCGGTGTCCAGGGGGCGCTAAGAAAACTTTAAGTGTTATGTTAATTCAATATGCAGTACAGAGAAATCCCCAAACCGCGAATCGGCAGAGGTAAGAAGTTGATGATGTGCGGTGATTAATCTTGAACTAAGAACGCAGAATATTAACTATCTTTTGTCTGGTAAACTTAGGTCAATCAGTAATGTTTGCCCTGTTTTTATAATTGCTTATATAAGCTCATAAATGACAGGTTATGGCTGCCTGCGGCATCTCTCTATAATTATAAGATATTGAAGAACCGTAATGATGTTAATAAAAACAAATTAGGCATCTAAAGTTGATGAAGTTCTTCTCCGCATCCTGGGACATACATGCTACTTAGCTGTACCATAAATTAGGAATAATGAACAGGTTTCAAGCTCCAGTATACAGTCCAGGCTGTGAATCATCTGATCCAGATTTTATCAGGACAGTCCCGCTTTTGGGTGACTGTATCACTTATTGGTCCCGTTTCGGGCCCCCATTATGTTGGGAGGTATGCAAGGCTTATGTGTGATATTGTTCCCATTCCCATTGTTATGAAATTCCAACTGCATAATTTTTCTTTCACACTTTAATCAGTGATGGATCATAAGTCTAGGTCAACTGGCCCTACGAACGTACACCTACTACTACGTTACAATATATATGTATGTGTATGTATATATATATATATATACATTTGCTTTATTTTTTTTGTAACCAGAAACGCTAAAGGGTAAAGTGTCTTGAAGTAAACAAAGTAAAGTATTGTCGTTTCTTTAACAATTTTGCTGACTGCAGACCTGGAGCAAAACCAGTGTTAGAAGAGCAACAAAAAAAAATGTATCAAAGAAACAAAATCCTGTTACTTTTAATTGGATTTTTTTTCTACTTTTTGATAAATCTCCTGCTGTATTGGCAATGGCTATTTTTACTTCATACAGCTGAGGTGATGTGATAAATACGACTTCAATTACTATGGTCGTACAGCACAGAATGATAAAATGGCTTGAGCTCTGCATGATAATGAGCTTAATGTGGTCTCCAGACATTAGTTCCAAAATAAGCTTGAAAATAAGTTAATGATTATTAAAGAAGGGGCTGGTTGCAGACGCTCAGGTTCAGGGAACGTTTATATAGGTGGAGTTAAAGGGGGGTCAGGAATAAGGATCAACAGGCCATGAGGGATATTTACTATACATCAAGATGGCCATCTTGCCTTTACACGTCGAGTTTCATGATGCCCATTTTGGCATTTATTAAAAGGTCTACATGCTGAATAAGTTGACTGCCATCTCAATGTTTCAAACTCGCGCCATTAGTTTATCCCATAACTGACATAGGGCCAGATTCAGCTTTTCACTCTCATGACTTCTCTCATGGGCAAAACCATGTTGCAGGGGAGGTAAATTTAAGTAGTTGCAGTCAGCAT
>JABWIB010000002.1:313778-336040 GCA_016617825.1 Platyplectrum ornatum | reverse complement strand
TTCATGCAGGGAGAATACTTTATTGTTGCATGTTGCACACAGATACTGACCAGCGTTACTGTTACACTGTTATTAGACTTGGGCTAGGAAACTGTTGTGAAATGGCGGTGAAAAGTCTCAGTTCCAACAGTAATAGCTAGTTGGCGCATTACTTCAGAGGACAACCATTGTCAGTGGCCACCTATGGGCTATTACACATTAGTGTGGCTTTTTAAAACATTTCCCAAAATCTAAATGTGTCAGAGCCAGCCATGCATACTGTGACAGTGGTATTTAAGATACATTATATTGTGTCACATCTGTACCATTGTTAACAATTGTTGTAATTAATTAAAATTAATAAAAGCCTTGTTCTATTCCCCATTGTTCAGGGGGAGACTTTGCTAGGTGCTGCAAATCATAATCCACAAACAAATAATATCTTAATTCAGAGCCAAATGTACTTAAACAAACCATAATATAACTCAAACTGCAATTTGTTAATGCAGCAAAATAAAATCTCTCTGGCAAAGTTACGAAAAGAAATCGTCAAAACTCCAGTAACAGGTTTTGTTCTTTGGCCTTTAAGTTAATTTTTGAGTTGGGACCTATTGCCTGGTGGTTAAAGTTAACTAAACTTAGCAGACACGCTGTGAAAAGCAGTTTTTTCATCACTCCTGAAATAAACGCTGAACAGGTTCAAGACATTCTGAAGCGGTGTCGACCCAGTCAGGGGCGTAACTAGAATTTGCGGGCCCCATAGCAAAATTTAAATGGGGCCCCCCAACTCAGGTCTCCGCCATTTTTTATATACAATTTATACACATTTGTATATAATATAAATATCATGTATTTATTAGTAAAAAAAAAAAGTTAAAATAAATACTGGTACTGTCATAGAAAAGATACAACAGACAGAGGTCAGTAGGTGTGTGCATGTAATGTGTGTATGCATGTGTGTATGTCATAAAATTGTAGCTGCACTATATATATATATATATATATATATATATATGTGGGGCTCCCCATTGCTGCCCGGGCCCCATAGCAGCTGCACTCT
Source organism: Platyplectrum ornatum (assembly GCA_016617825.1). Classification (NCBI taxonomy): domain Eukaryota; kingdom Metazoa; phylum Chordata; class Amphibia; order Anura; family Limnodynastidae; genus Platyplectrum; species Platyplectrum ornatum. The sequence continues at coordinate 335,001 of JABWIB010000002.1, read as the reverse complement.
TTGCACCCTCCATAGTTACGCCCATGGACCCAGTGCGTGCCATCTTTATACACGTATTTGCAAGACAGTTCTGTATATTTGCTTGTTAGTCAACTACAGTCAGTCATCACAGCCTCTCTGTCTGATGATGTGACCAACATAAGATTTATTAGAAACTGGGTACAGGCTATAAAGAAACAAGGGTCTAAATTCACTAAGCGGGGATTTTGCTGGGGATTTTAAAAAGTTGGGCTTTTGCCCATGTCAACCAATCAGATTTGAGCTCACATTCTCCAGTATGTAAAATGAAGCTGAGCTTGAATCTGATTGGTAGCCATGGGCAAAATCCCCACTTTTCAAATCCCCTGCAAAATCCCCGCTTAGTGAATTTAGGCCGAAGACTCCATAGGTGAAATAAACAGCAGGTAGGTACACTGGGAAGCAGCGTCAGACTGGCCCACCAGAGAACAGGAGAAACCTCCGGTGGGCCCCAAGACCTAGCATTATATCTTTATAACTGAGGGCCAGCCCCAAGAATGATTTCCTCTGGTGGGCCCAAGGTATCCCAGTCCGACACTGCTGGGAAGGCATAGGGTGGTAAAGAAGGAGTTGGGCAGGGGAGGGCTTAGCTAGTCAATATAAAAGTCTACCTGTTTTTGTTGTTGTATTGGACTTTTCAGACAGAGTGTAGTGGGGCGGTAGCAATAGGGATGTTTGCAAATGAAGGTTGGCTTTTGTGGAGTTTAATTGGTGGAATGGATGCAGTCTGGCATGGATGCAGCAACACCCTGAGGGTGGCAACACCACACCTTAGCGGTTGGTCTCATAGGTGACCACTTTCCAGTTACTGGGGTGGTATATTTCTGGGGGGTTTGTGCTGGCAGGAGGAACATGGAGAAGGTCAAGGTAGGTGGTATGGCTGATCCTCCCACTTGCTATTGGGCCACCTTGTTGTATCACTCCCCCCACCCCTGTGTGTACCTGGTATACGCACAAGCTCCCAGCACCAACTACGCAAAAAAAAAACAAAAACACAGAGCTTGCTAAATGGAGTGCACATGTCACCCTAGGCTAAAACATTCCTGAGACGAAAGGCCCTTATTTACGTCCTGATGAAGCATGCTTTATTTTACATGCACCATTAAAATAATATTTAACTAATGTAATATTAGTTAAACTGTTACGAGTTATTTATATAGTTTATATTCATATTATATTTCTCTGAAGAGCTTGTCCAGTTCTGGTCAGAGGCTAAAAGTTATTATAAAAAAGGAAACAATAAGTGATTGCGTTAAGAACAGGATTTTCAGCGCAACAGGGGAGCAGAAAGTCGTTCAGAAATATATATTTAAGTTTGATAAGCCAGCACTTTGACATCTGGCGGAATGTATATATTTTATTAAGTTATGTTTTTTGCAGGAATCTGCCAGATGACAGACCATTAAGCATAACACCCATTATTAACACTCAGCTGGACTCTTCCACATCTAGTCAAGTTACACGTAGAAGGCAGCATGTGGTCGAACAGACAAAAGGAGGAAGAAGGGAAGAGCCGATGTTCCACATTACAAGGTGTTCGCATGAGACGCCGTGTTCTACAAAGTCATCTCAGTAAAATGCACTGTGGAATGAAAAGTCTTTACAATTATATTTCTACACAAGTTCTTTTTGAACTCACAGTCAAGTTTAAAAAACTTCAGCACTTTTAGATCAGAGGTTTATGGGTTTATTGTCATTCCAGCACTAGAATACGTTCGTTCCGGGTCCAGTCACTGGAAAGTGTTGAAACCTTGGAATACTGTAACGTAATTAAGTCGTCAAGAGTGGAGGGGGGGGGGGGCATGTCCATGTCTTTAACTACCTCCCTGCCCCCCATGTGCATATAATGGATCAAAATGAACACTACAACACAGGGTTGGCCAAGATGGCAATGGTGCATGTGCCACACATGTTTACAGAATGTATGCCCGGTGGGGCTCGTCCATGCCGATTAGCTGCTCTTTGCATACTGCTCTACATGCATGTGATGGGGAAGCTTCCTCCTCTATCCTGACACCTGCCCGCTCTGTTGGTGGTGGGTAAGGCTGCTATGTAGCCGTACATACATGCCCTTCCTATGTACTGATTTAGCATGTACTGGACAGTTTTTTAACAACCCCCAAGTGTATCAATTTTGCATTTATATGTGTTGAAAAATATTGTACACAGGTTTTTTTTTACCTCTGACAATACTCCTTCATAGAAACATAGAATGTGATATACACCCATTCAGTTTACCCAGTTTTCATATTTTTAATTATATTGACCCTAGACTTTCCAACCCCCCCATGCATACTTTGCTTACGCACATGCCCCCTCGGCTCACTATGTAAATTGCAAACATTACGCAATTTACGTAGCACTCTCAGATTAGAGTGCGCATGCCCATTCTGGATCCAGTCCTTAAGAGTCATTGTGTCTTCTTGATTGCTCTTTGTTCACTTTAGTTTACTATATCCAGAAGCAAAAATCATTTTATTGCATAGTGCCATTTGGACACCACAGGCTTAATGGCACATTGATGTCATCAAGCTTCTGTTGGTTGTCAACTAAGTCCCCCCCCCTTGAGGAATCTCCCACACTGAAGAAAAACAAAGAAATAAGAGTTGTCACATTGAACCAAATCCACATCTGCATGGAGGTCGGGCCGGCGGTGTCCAGACTTACGTGCTCATTGTAAAGTTCACCTAGCAGGTCCTAGAACCACATCTCCGACAAGTGCATAGGGTAGCTGTGCGTAAATCAGAACCTGCCCTAATGCACGAATATTTAAACTTACTTCATTGAAAGGGTAGTTGATAAGTGCAATAGCCTCCCATCAGAAGAGGGAGAGGCTAATACAATAGAACTATGTAAGCATGCTTGGGATAAACATAAGAGTATACTAAATCTCAAACAAAATTGAGAATCAGATCAGATCTGAGCAGACTGGATGGTCCATGCGGCTCTTATCAGCCGTCCCTTTCTATGTGATGCATGCACAGATGTGACTTGCGTAAATTCCCATACAGCGGTATGGTTCCCATCCATTTTCCTTATAGAATAAATTCTATTACATGTTGTATTCCCTGGGCCCATGCATATCATCATTTTTTATAAAACATAGTTTTTTCTGTGCATTGTGGAGATGAATAAGAACATAATAATGTGCATGAGGAAATACACCTTTACTTTGAGATGAGCCAATCGCATGTTCGCAGTTGGAGCCTGCATGGGGCATTTTTAAGTGACGCACCCACTGCTGTTTTACGGCGTGCACTCAGCGGTAGTGTAATGACGGTGCAGGAGCAGATTTCACATCGCAGATGCTTCCTGGCAGATTTTTTGCTTTAATAAAACTCCCTTTAGTGAATTCTTCTTAAACTGTGTAGAAATAACCCAGCACAACAATATTACATCAAAACACCAGCTCCCATTCCTTTAATAGATCAGGCAGCCTGTGTCTGCTTTTATCAGGGACGGGATAGCGTTTACTGCTGTTTATTTCAAGTGATATATTTGCTATCTTTCATTTCAGGAGGAATACAAAAGAAATAACCGTTCATTCAGAAAAATCTGATGGAGGATCATCAAGAAAATAAATAGCAAAATAAATACGCGCACAGAACATTTCTAAGCCTTTTATAGTGCAATGCTGGTTCTCTATTCTTGTCTAGGACTGAGAGAGGTTGCAGGGGGATACATTTTGTTCTTTTTTAAATGGAAACCAACACTTACGTATAGACGTCAGTGTGTTACATATCACATGTGGTGTTATTCATAATATAAGAATGCAAAATAAGGTTATTGGAGATTAATAAGTAACTTACAAGCACATCCAAAGGACTATCTATCTATCTATCTATCTATCTATCTATCTATCTATCTATCTATCTATCTATATGTTATGAGGTTATCTGTCTATGTCATATAACAATCTATCTCTAGTGTGTATATTTCTCATTAGGATATTTTAATTACACTTGCAGAATATTTTCCTGTAATGTTGAATTCCTCTCGCTATTATGCCATTAATCTTCCCCTTTCTTCCTTCTAGAAGCTGTAGGTTTTGTACAGCACCATTTCTCTCCTAATGCCAGTCCCAGTCATTAGGAGAATTTTCTAACCTGAATCATTGTATAGGTTCTTACCCTAGCACCAACATGTGTCTGAGTATTCAAAGAGAAAATAGTGATTTATACCTTTTTCTTCATTTCAATTAACAAAAAAACCTCTATCTATGTTACATAGAAAAAAACAAATATACCACAAATAAAATGTTTACTTTGTCTCTTTATATGTAATAAGAATTGTTTTCAATGGTGTCTTCACTACTTGTCTCCTACTACAAGTTAAGTATTGAGAGGTAGGGATAGTGATTTATAGAAGAGGATGGGAGGGAGCCAGTTATCAACTTAGGAAGCATATCTATCAATCTCTGTTCTGCCTGCTCCGTTTTCTTCCCACCTGTCCTTTTCTCTGCACACTCACCATCCATTCTACCTTTTTGTTTCAACATTCTGTCTTCTTTTCTTCTCTCTGATCCGTTTATATTACACTCTGCCATATCCCTCTGCTCTATCATCTTCTCTGTGCTGTTCCTCAAATCTGTCATATTCACTCTCTCCGTTCTGTCTTCTTGTCTTCTCCGTTCTGTCTTCTTGTCTTCTCCATTCTCTATTTACTCTTCCTCCTCTCTGTTATGTTTGTTCTCTCGGTTTTGTTGTTTTCTGTTATGTACTCTTCCTCTGCTCTTTCTGCTTCCTCCACCCTGTCTGTGCTCTGCCTCTCCACTTTTAGTTTTGCTCTACCTATTCTATTCTATTGTCTTCTCTTCTATACTCTTACCTAGCTCTGGCATAGTCACTGTCTCTGCTGTCTTCTTCTCTTCTGTGCCTTTTGTCTACTCCGTCCTCTCTGTTTTTTCCAGACTGTCTGTGCTCTTCTTCAACTATTTTAGATTGTTTCTCTATGCTGTATTCTCTTCTGTACTCTTCATCTGCTCCATTCTTTTTGCTTTCTTCATTCTGTCTTTTTCTCTTCTATGCTCTTCCTCCATTCTATTTGGTTTGCTTTCTCCACTATGTCGATGTCTCTTCTGTTTGCTGTTTTAGGCCTGCGTTCTGTGGACAGCCCCTACGGATGCATCATTTGGAAGTAAGTCTTCACTCTTTGTAAGTTGTTATTGTTGAGTTTAGAGTTAGATATGAAACAAAGAATGTGCTTTGTGTTGGTTAAAATATTGTATCTGAGAGTTAAGGCGTTAACAGCTAATGGGAAGTTGATACGTTAAATCATTCAGTGCTGACAGGTTAAAAGGCAAATTCTCAACATTTAGCATTTTATATCACACCTTACTAACTATGTGTTTGTATATTTGGAGATGGTAACTGGCAAGGAATTAAAGTTCCGTAAGCCTTGTTAGATCATAACAAACTAAAATATCCATCAAGAGATCTGGGGAAGGTGGTTAAAAAGAGATGAATGTTTATTTTTATCATAACATCATTAGATGTGAGGAAAATAATGAAACCCCAGACTGTAGAATATAAATTGTTCAGTGTATTCTCTGCTCCAGATATGCATGAGTTTAACAATCCAGACAGTTGCTTATAAAAAATAAATCCTTGATTGTCTCATAAAAGCATTTTGCACAAACTCATCAACTGAATTCTTCAAACTCGGGAAGAATGAAAAAAATGTTGTGGTACAAAGTTGAAGGTGTTGGTAATGTGTTTCTTGTTCATATCTGTCTATTGTCATCTGATCCCATGGTTAATGGACTTCATCTTGGTTTTACTCTACCTTAAATTAAAAGAACTTCATAAACTAAATACCAGTTCTAGGCTTCTGATTCTCCCCTCAGTTCCATGCATTGATACCAGAGGAGTAGAGTTATAATGGCCGTGGCTTGTCATTATAATGTACTGTATGGGCACCACATCAGCACTGGTGCAGTAACAATTTTTCATCACTTTCTCTTTACTGTTTACATATATTTCCAAGCTTCTCCACAATCAACATTTTGCCAGTGTAGAGCTTTAGTTAGTATAGTACACAATGTAGGAGCATCCTTAGCCATGAATGTACTTTCAGGCTGGATGTACATCCTTGACAGGACCTGATAAGGATGTCTTGTGATGAACATTTGAATAATGATTGAAAACAAGCAGATGTAAATAGCTTTGCAAAATTCTCCACAATTAAGTGTACCCAGTAAAGTTCCAATCGGTCAACTTCAATACGTTTAGTCGTGACAATACTCACACGGCCGGCTTTTGCCACCTCACAAGGACTTTGGACTGGATCCAGACTTGAGCAAAATCAAAGTTCGGTAAACTGAATGCTTATTTTGCTTAAGTAATAATTCTTAAGTTAATTCATATCACTATTGGGGGGATACCACTCCCCACTACCTGGATTTCATAGACTGGCCCTTAATGTGAATAGTGTCTCAGCAGGTTACATTTCATCAGTAAATAACCATGTAGCAGCAAAAGATACTCCAAAAGATGTTTCTTCATTTATCTTGCCTGTTTGACCTTATATGTTTCCTCAGAAGGCAGGTCAGAGATGTGGTTTGCTGATGCAAAAGTCCTTTTTTCAATAGAGCTGTCACCAACAATGGAACCACAACAACATAGTAGCGCCATCGGAGGTCATTTCAAAAGCAGGAGTTTCAAAACTCCCATATAGCTGACAGGTAAGTATCAAATTCTTACCCTAAACTTCCACTACCCTAACCCTAAACTTCCCCTTCCAGTACCACAAGAAATAGAAGGACAAAGATTGCTCTGAATCCTTTTACAACATCTTTTTGTCGCTTAAAATTTATCTTGATAGTTTTTATTTGTTATACTATTACCCACAAATGAAACTTCAGAATCGAAATTGTTTCTTAATACCATAATGACAGATAATGCACAAATATCCACTGGTAAAAAAATTGACTTTACTGGTAGTCTTTGAAAAATGAATGTAGTCACAGAGAATCAGGGCGCCCATCTGTTACACTCAGCAATATGGCTTCATTCAAGGATTATAGATGAAACTTTCTGTGCAAAGTTGTATTTGCAAGCTGTTCTTGTCAACGTTATACCCATTGTGATGATGCATTTTAATATCAATCAGACTAAGTAAAGACTGACAAAAGTCCACATATGGATGACAAGCTGTTTCTTGCACAAATATTTTCGACATATTTGCTATAAAGGTTTTAACCACGTATTTGTATTTGCTAATACTTTCATCATCTAATTGACTTGCAAACCCGGGAATAGATGTTAAGACTGTACAAGATCATTTAAATAACTTCTTAAAGTTGACTGTCAAACTATGTCCATTTACTGCTTCTTAAATTTGTACAAGGCAATCTGCTGGCTATCAACAAAATAGAGACACGGCCATAAATAAGAGCAAAAAAATCTTGTGTTCATCTGACAAAGGACCAAACATAAAATTCCTGGGAAAATAACCAAAAGTCAAAAAGAATCCATACTGGTTTAACTCAATACATTCAATAAAAAAAATCTTTACAGAGGCTTTAAAAATATTAGAATCTACTAACAAAAAACTAAATTGCATAGAAGTTGAATATATAACTATCTGTTCCTAGGCTAAGGTAAGGAAAAGTCTATACTACCACGGTTAATGTATATTGGAGATCAAAATATTGGACTAATTTCTGAACTATAGAAAAGAACCAAGAGTCATTTCAATATGATAAAAACTATAATTTAAGCCATTAATTTAGTTTTTGCTACAATTATTATGTATAGAGATGCTGGGATGGTCTACAAAAAGGTCTAATGCTTCACTCCACTCAACATCGATAAGCAACAGCAACCAAAAAATATACATCCTTCATTCTGTTTAATTGTTAAGTTTTTAAAGTCTTACCCTGCTATTGGATCCAGAGCAATCGCCTTCGGGTTATGAAGATCTAGGTCTATCAATGTAACACAGATAGTTCCATTACGATTGCAGGTAAAAATTCTGTCGTTACCATGATCCACAAAGTAAAAATTTCCAGTGAGCCAGTCGACAGCCATTTGTTGAACATCTGTCAGGGAGACAAGTAGATAGCATGGCTTTTATTGACAAGTTTAATGAAAATAGCACTACTTAAAATTCCAATTTCAGGTCTATATAATTGCTATTATCCTGGAGTATTATAAGTTCAATACATGATTTTCAGGCTTGTACTAATAGCATTTAAAATTTTTACCAACTGCATTTCAATGGTACCAATGCATCCCAATGAGATAGCTAACTCAATTGCTGGCAGAAGGTACGCTTTAAAAATATATTATATATAATGATATAATGATAAGTTACTTTAGAGCTACTCACTGCTACAATAAATTATATTTTAAAATAAATTGAATATTATTTGTGGCTATATATACATAAGTCTTCTCCATTTTTAATCTCAAAATGTGAGCATGTAGCAATTTCTATAAAGGTTCAAATATACATGATAGTAGATGTTGCTTTCATCTTTGTATATTTTCTGTTTTTCTGCAAAAGCCCTTGAACCACAATCTGCACATATGCCATCCAAAACTATACATTAGGAGCCAACAGAAGCAAGGACCTCCTTCCGCTGACTCCCATTGAATGGATTCGCTAATTGAATTTTACATCACTCCAAAAGCACCATGCATATGAAGTTTGGTAAACGTCTTTAGGTCTTTATTAATGTAGGATTGTTTGGGGACAAAGTCTCAATGTCAAATCTGGGGGAAGTGGTGTTTATATTTCTCGAGATTCCAATATTTCCTACCTATCCTTCAATATTAAATTCAGTTAGGATTCATTTTTAGCAAAAATGTCTGAAAGAAATGTTTTACTTTTTTAGATAAAAATAGATTTGCTCTATTGCCCCCTAAGGTTTGGGAAAATGTCACATAATCAGAATAGATGCATGCAGGGTGAGCCATCTGGACAGTTATATATCTGTACATCATAAATACATTCTAAACATTAAAGACATTCAATTCAACTTAGTCTGAAAAGGTTTCATTATCTTTATAAACAAGATTATAAGTCACTGAAACAGAATACTTTTTACGTGCTTTAGTATACTTCTTATTTGAAATGAAAATAATGAATAAAAGTCTTATGATAAGCAACAAAGGACTTTAATCATTAAACCCAAAATGACAAACAGTGTTGTGGTCATGAGATCAATCCCTGGATGAAGACCTTTTAATAAAGGTCGTGTTATATAGTGTCTCATTCCTGCCGAATCTGCGAGTTTTGTTGTTGTGTTTCAATATTTAATATTGGTCGAGTTTTTTTGTAGTGTGAATCTCGAGGTTGTGTTTCATTGTGTCTTTTGGTCGTGTTTTTCTACTAATTTCGATCTCGCATCATCGAGATTCATTTTCGTATCGCCTAGATTTCATCTGGAAGCTTAGTAAATACTGTATGCAAATCATAAAATAAACTAGACCGAGCGAGATTTAATGTGTGAAATGGGTGCAAGAAATAAGCAAGCGAGTTTACTACAATCCAGCCACTAGTAAATGCTTAAAACTTGGGCGAAAAATACGCTCTGTTCAGGTGACATTTAAATCTCGACCTTTAGTAAATTTACCCCCCTATTTTTGTGTAGTTTATTTGTGTGGGTGGGTTTCCTCTGGGAGTTTCGGTTTCCTACCACACCCCAAAAACATGCTGTTAGGTTAATTGCCAGCTAACTAAATTGTCCCTAGTTTATGTGGTCCATTAATGATTAATGCAGTCCTTTTTCCCATTCAATACAAGCATAAACAATAACAACAAACAAAACTTTCCTTAGTCTTTGTATTGATTGAGACTATGCTGGGTATTGTATTCTATTCACAATGTAAGAATTACCAATTGTTACTATTTATTATGTGTTTTTGTTGTTTTTTTTTTGTATGAAATAATACGCCATATTGTAGCTGACATTGATTAAAAGATTTATACATAAAATAACAGCTTTAGCTGTCCACCAGACTCCAGCTTCTAATGGCTTTTTGTGCCATTTTATGCATATTTTGAGTTTGCAATTAGAAATGTTTAACACGTGTAGATTATTTTTTAGTTGCCAGGATTCCTGCGTTAACACAAACAAAGAAACACCAGTTCCTAATTTCTATGTAAGTGAATTTCTTGCTTGTTGCCAAATGATTATAAAATTATAATAGCGTCCCTCAAGCCTGCCATCTGAACTGAACAATAAAACGAGATTTATAGCCGTACACAGAGATTACAATCTTTTCTTAACAGCGTATTCTAAACGTGTCTCGTAAATCTGCTCTGATTATAAATCAAAAGGCATATTTTATTTTTTATTTTTTTTCCCCCAATTTTATAGTCAAAAGAAAGACGGTCCCTCGCTGTTTATCTTAAACTAAAAAGCGTAATGCTTAGCGCTAAACAAAAAAACATCAAGCACAGAGTGAGACGAGAGATACTGTTGAGGCTAATGTGACATGATCACTTAATTCTGCTATGCCTTACCGATCCTAATTGCTTATCCCTAGGGAAATAACTATATAGCCTTTACACCCTTTTTATCATAATGCTATGTCCTGCTGTTCAGGCCTTTCTCTTACCTCCTGTCTAAATGTGAAATTACTTTCCCTGACAGTTGTGACAGAGCTTTGATTTTTATTCCTTTTCAAAAAGTGAATGCCAGTAATATATGCCAACTTATTTCATCCTAAGAGATTCATTAAACATGTTTGAAGAACTCTCTTTGGTAATTTAGCTTAGTAAAGTTCATATTCCGGCTGTATTTAGTATACACTGGTGGGTAGAATAGATAGGAATGAATTTCCTGTGGTTCTTGGGCTGGTAACTTTATGTTTTTTTTAAAATTAAATTATCTAAACTTTTATTGCAGATTTCAGAGAAGGAAAAAAAGAACAGATTTAAAGGACAAGTTCTAGGCTCTTCATATGAAAACTAGGGGAGACTGTGGCTTTCAAATGACAAACTGACATGTGAAGAACGTGTCCTTTAAATAAGAACCCAGTGATAGAAAACACCACACATACTGTAGTCTGCCCTGAAAAACCAGATGACCCGAAATTTTGTTGCAAATCCTGATGGAAGGGTGTTTGAATCACCTGCTCCTACAGCCATGTTTTTCCATAACTCCAACCTTTATACCAATACTCACCTTAACTCTCCCCTTCCATCACCCTAACTCTTTCTCAGCAGCCTAAGTCTAACATTCCTGTTCAACACTTGATTCCCTCAACACATCGTAAACCTAACCTACCCCTTTCTGGATACTAACCCTTATGCTCCCCTTATAATAACTTTCCTTTCACGCTGCCTAACCCTAACTTCCCCTTTTCCAACCATACTCTTTTCACAGCATTACTCAGTGGTTGCCCAAAATTTAAGCAACGGCTCCCAGAGGTTCTGCGACTCTCTCAGGTGCCGTGGCCATGCCAAATTTCATCATAAGGGCTGGAAACACAAATAATGGTTGCCAGCCATTACATTCTGCCTACAGTGTAGGCACATATCACTGTGTAGGACCTACACAGTGTTGTGTGCCGCCTGGGTCCTGACTATCTAAGGGCTGGATTCAGCTTTTCACTCTCATGACTTACACTCATGAGTTACACTCTCATGGGCAAACCATGTTGAATTGCAGGGGGGTAAAATGAATGTCAGTGTTTGCATGCAGGGAGAATACTTTATTCTTGCATGTTGCACACAGATACTGACCAGCGTTACTGTTACACTGTTATTAGACTAAGACTAGGAAACATCAGCTGTCACTTGTTATGCTGATTGCAACTAATTAAATTTACCTCCCCTGCAATTCAACATGGTTTTGCCCATGAGAGTGTAATAGTCATGAGAGTGAAAAGCTGAATCTGGCCCTAAGTGAGAAAGTTTGGAAACAATTTGCTTAACTTTGTACTCCTCTTGACTGATCCATCCTTTCTCCACAGCCTAATCTAAACCTCCCCTTCTCTGATCTGTGACCTTCCTGCAACCTAATCCTAACTATGCCTTTCTATGCTCCATCCCCTCTTTGTACCCTAAACCTAACCTAATCTGCTACCCTCCATTCTGCACTCTCTGCACTCACATTCATGCCGCCATCTGCATAACGCCTTCTGCTTTCATCAGGTTACACAAGCACCTAAAGTTACCATGTAAACATTCACGAGAGTTGCATCGAGAACAACAATTGCAGTAACTAATGGCTAACTTTTTTAAATAAATGACATAACATTGTCACAATCGAGTCAAGTTGAAAATGAGTCTAAGGCTGTCTGTAGTTTGAAAATCTATGTTTTAAATAAAGCATGCCATACGATATATGTATACATCAATTTAACGAAACAATTAATGACACAAATGCCATGAGCGTTAGGTTAATGTGGCCATACTCACTGTGGAGATGCTGTGATACGTGTATAGTCTTCTCTTCTGTAAATGTCCACGTTTTTGTCATTTTCTGACACCTGAGCTGGTGGGATGACTTTTTGGATTCGATCCAGCAGACACTGTTGTCATCATAAAAAAAATCCAGCGTATGAATTCCATTTGCATTCATAGGACCCCTGGTGGGCGCCTTACCCCCATTAATTTCCAGCACTTCAATTGTTTCAGAGTTTGCAATCAAAAGAACCGGAGGTCTGTCAGCAGGCTCTGGGATTAAAACATAATGCAATCATAAGTATTAATTTGTGAGCAATCTGAATATCACATTGCATAACCGTGATGTGATGAAAGAAAGAAAGAAAATTGGCTTAATAATACATGTAAAAAGACTATATATTAACGGGTTTATGCAAATTATGCATGAAGCCACGACCCTCTACTAAATGCTTCCATTCACAAAGTTAATAGTCAAGGAGAACTTATTTACTTATTATTTATTTATTAAAAAGTTTTAATATAACGCCATTATATTATGTAGCGCTTTACAATTTGTATCAGACAGAACTGGTGGGGAAATTGATACATAGGTCCAATCACACATACACATAGACTAGGGACAATTGTAGTCAAATGTCAATTAACCTATCAAGGTTTTTGGGGGTGTGGAAAGAAACTGGAGCACCCGGAGGAAACCCACACAGACACAGGGAGAACATACAAACTCCACACAGATAATGCCTTGTCCGGAAATCGAACTTACAACCTTAGCTGTGAGGCTTCAGTGCTACCCACTGAGCCATCCTTGCTGCCCCTTATAACTTAAAACAACAATACAAATCAGAAGTCAAATTGGATACATTTGGGAGAAGCATTGTTTTTAATTATATTTTTATATGCTATAGTTTATTATAATATTATGTATAATTATATAAATAATAATATAATATATACTATTATTTATAGTATTATTTGCAGTTTTTTTTATTATTTTCCAATACACAGCATGCTTTTTAAGCAATGTTACTTTCAGAAGTGTTTTGCCCTGTAAAGCAGTGCCATTTAAAGTGTTTTAACTTTTGCATAAAATCTAATGTATTTAAGAGTACATTGCATTAAGTCTGAATCACTTTATTACTTGTTGCTTAGAACCAGAGAAGCGTAATAAAGAGTCATAAACTGATGAGTAACAATTTAAACAAGAGAAGAGAGATTTCTTGATCCATCACCTTATCAGATTTCATTGATCATTACACATTTTCAACTTAAGACGGTTCTGTTCCTTAGTAATTGACTTTGTATAAGATTATTTGTACAGATGTGACACTTTATACCTTTGCTAAGATCCTGCCATTTCACAGCATTTATCGCGAAACCATAGTTATATTGTTTCGTGCCAAATTGCAGTTCAACTGGAATAGCTAGGAGGCGCTGCTGCATATTGGATACACAGACAATTGGATGTAAATGGGATTTCTACTGTTGGGAATACAGAATACTGTGACCTGTCATAGTGGTGGGAGAGGTGTGTTAATAGGAGTGCAGCATAAGTGACTTTTGCTTATATTAATATAATAATATTTTTATTTTACCTTAATCACACACAGATTGCTAGGAGGAAACAGTGAACAATGAACTGGCGTGAAACAATGGTGTGTTACTACCAGCTGCAAAGTAAAGCTTGCCATCCACTACAATGATCATCCTGACTTTTGGCCAAAATCACGCATACAGAACGTCTCATGCACAGGACGCATCGAGGGACACTGGGGTGCAGTTGGGCACCACTAGATATCGTTCTCGTGGATGGTTCGATGACGGACGATTTTCCCTAGGGAAACACTCCTTTGTCAGTACCAATTTCAACTAGAACAATAATTGTTCTAGGGGATGCATACTGCTAAGTGACTGGATCATACAGAGAACTGATCACTTTTACCATATAACCTGACTGGTCCATTGTATAATAAATAGCACTTACCCCTATGTATTAATCCCCAATATCCTACAGAATGTAAGCTTGTGGACAGAGCCCCCTTCCCCACCCATTCTGTCTGTTACCACCCAGTCATGTAATCTGATGACAGTATATAAAAACCTGTTAATAAATAAATACATATATAAGTTTAAACTTATAGGTATTGCTTCTTAAATAAATAAATAAAATAAAGTCAGTATTTCTTTACTGGTTTCCAACCTGGTATCCAAATCTTTTTATGCCAGCACCGAAGGCCTTTGAACCATTTGAAGGTAGAAAGCTGCATTTATAGACTCCTCTTTCTCTCGCTTACACCAACTACCTGGGGAATTGTCTTTTATGCTTTAGTCCCGGCTCTTAGGTCAAAAAGAAGCTTAGAGGTTCAGGAACCACAAAAGGACATCAGTGACTGAGAGGCCTTTTATGTGCTCGTTTAGTATGTTTGTTTGTTTTACAGGTAGGTATAGAACCGCAATGAAAGAGACGGTGTCCAGCTACTATGGAATTCTACTGCGGAAATACTTTCTATTAGTTTGTCTCGAGAGTCTGTCACAAGAATTAGTTTGGCCATGTATCAAGTGAAATGCGTCCTGCATCTGCAAATGACACAAGTCACTAGAAATATGGGCGACCTACAGATAGCTGCTCTGTCAGTAATATATGTAAAACGAATTTACTTGATGCTCATAATTTAATAATAAAAAACGCTTCTGTGAATCAGGAACAGAGGTATCGCTATTCCTAATAATATGCCTGGAAGCACATTGTATAGAAAAGCAAGGGGGTCTTATAAGTAACGTAGAAGGTGACGCAGATAAGATCCATATTGTCCACCTAGTCTGCCCAGTTGAGTATTTAAAACTACTGACCTTAGTTTATTCTTGGTTTTGTTGGAGATTTTATATAGTCTTATATTTATCTCAAGCGTGATTTAACTCTTCTGGTATATAAGCCTCTACCATTTCCGATGGGAGGCTATCCAACTTATCAACTACCCCTTCAGTGAACCAATTCAATACATTGGAAATTATAATTAAAACAGAGCAAGAAGTTCACTAAGAGGGAATACACTTTGATAGGCCTGATAGGAACTGATAGGTTTAGCTTATATCTGTGTTTCGAGCGTCCTACGGGAAGGGTGGATGGACATGTCATGCTAGAGTGTTAACGTGCTAAATATTTTCACCAGTGGCTGTTTATGTCTGGAATATAAAAATGACTGATATTTCCCAACTTATACTGCTGATAAACCTAGGATTAAGCACTGACGCGGTTCACAGATGCGCTTTGACCCTGGTCTTTTACCAGCAGCGTGTCCATGTTCATTCCTTCTAATCAGTGTTCCAGGCTATATTAGTTTCCACCTCCCCTGTTGTCAAGGAAGGGTTGATCATTTCTTTCCAACAAACTAATTCTATGAATTTGGAATTTAAATTCAATTATTTATTTTGAGGCTTATTTCACTTATATTTCACTTTTACTCATTTTGGTTTTGTGTATATTATCAGTAGTGACACATGTTTTCATTATATCACTTTATGTATATGCAAACATGGAGCAGTCACGTCAATATGAATATTCAAAATGCATATGCATCAGATGTGCATGGGGAGGACAAGAATGCATCAGATGTGCATGGGGAGGACAGGAATATAGAAATGTTACACAATTTGTCCCGTGTCACAGAATCTTTTCTCACTCACACAGGCAGTGGGATGATACATCTAAAGCTCCTGCACACAACCTTCGAAATGCAAAATGAATCCATAAAAAAAGATTTACAATAAAGATGGTCTCACTTGTGATAAGAGTGGAAGCTATGAATACATAATTAGCTCATTTCCATAATTATAAGCAAGGCCATCTTTATAGGATCACAACAAACTGCAATGTTGTAGCTATAAAAGTTTCATCTACCCTTTTAAACTTTAAGTGGTCTGCATAGACATCCAGCATGTCTCTTGTTATATCTGGTTCTCAGCCTATGTTCTTTTATCACCTGGATATAAGAATATAACATTTAGAGCTACTAACCCTGATTATAAGGTTACTCCCCTATACTAAGAACAAGTAAACAACATAAACATATTTAAAGTTTACTCTAAAATAGTGTTACTAAAGAAAATGTACAAAGTTTACAAAAAGTTTAAATTACATATAGTGATTTAAAGCAAAAATTTCCTAAAATTCTATAAAATAATTGTTTTTTTTTAATTAATACTTCACTATAGTATCCTTTAAATTATCATTTTCAGTGGTTTACACCATAGCACTTGATTCCCATAGCAACCAAAGTCACTTCACTTTAAAAGTTGAATCAAAAATCAGTTCTATGTATAATATACACTAATAATTTATTCTCCAAGGGTTAGATTGAATAAATCAGATTCTAGCTTTTACTATCCTGATACATACAAGAGAATGTTGCTAGTGGCAACATCTGTATCTTCTATTCTACAGTTTAGTAAATCTAAGAATCACAATATAGTTTACCTACATGTTATAGTAAAGAAAACTAGGAAAATATAAAAGTCTCCAAAGTTAAAATTAAAAACTGTCAATTTAAAATGTTTTAACATTTAATAAAAACAAAGACCATTCACAAAAATGAAAGTACAGAGCTTTGTGGGCGAATTCTGTAAAGGGACGTTTTAAGCGATGCCAGATTAGATGGCACAGAAACACAATATCCACAGCTGTGTTTCATCTCACCCTTCAATCGATTACGGGAATAAGTGCATTATTAAATGTGTGGCCTTTGAAATCCAGAGCCTTACATGAAGACTGCTGTCATTTCTTTGCCTATAGCAATTCCTGCCAAATTTTACTTAAAGCATTATATTTGATGATGTGGTGCGATGTCTTCATGAAATGGAAATGGAATTATAGTATCTGTTACACAACAATGTAAACTTCAGATAATGGTGACAGACCTGATCCAGAGTTCAGAAACAAGAGGCAATCACGTGGAAAGTTACACCCGGTGGGGAACATCTTTATGTATTTCCTTGAGAAGCTTCATTGATAACCTGTCTCCTCAACCTTAGGTATAATGTAATTTAAATGACCTACCCACTGGCCACCTACCTCTACACTTAAGATAAAAAAATTGATTCTACAAACAAGATGGTAGATTGATGAGTAAGAGAAATCATTAGCTGCTTGATAACTATTGAGCCTCAGTCATATTATATTTGCTTCTGGCCCCATGTGATCACATAAAAGTATTTTGCCTAAAAAATGTAATAAACAATATTTAATGAAGTGAAGGCTTAAACAAAGACTGCTAAAAAGTATTTTATGGGACTAATTTTACTTCTCATTTGGTGTTTTAAAATCCCAGGTAACAATTCAGCTATAAGGATAAAGGCCACTGACAGATAAACCATTAAGCTAACTAGGTCTAGGGCATTCGTCTTTATGGGATCACCAGTTCCTTGGCCTGAAGGCCTTACAGCGAGTAGAAACTGTCATGGCAGCCAACCAAAGATCCCAACTAGATTCTCCACTTATGTTTTTGCTAACTAGCTGTGGATCATGGACCAGATACAGTTCAGATACAGATAAATTCTCAGCGCTGACACTCATCTCTTGTGCAGAAAAGGCAGGGCACTTATTCTGCAACCGATGACCTCACGAATCAGGTCAAACCTAGATCCAATCTCTTTATTTAAATAGACCACCCTGTCACCATAATTGCTGCAAGGTGACAAATCCCCTAGTGTACGAAACACCAGGGGATCCATTTTGTTATTAAATAGACCTCTTAAGGTTAATAAAATATTTACATCACTACACAACCTTTCAGTTTACATTTCATCCCCATAAAGATTAGAACGATTCAGTAGTTACAGTATAAGAGCAACAATTTAATGTACATAAATTTTCATCCAATGCCCAGAACCAAGGTATTATGTAAAAATGAAAAATAGACCCTGGCAAGATCATCCGATCAACATCTCAAGGACAGAACACAATCTATTCTTTTAACTAATGTAGATATATATCTCAGTAAGGACATTGTGATAAGCAAAGTGCAACAAACCAATCCTTAATTAATTGCATTCTTCTCCATCTTTTTAATGGCCGCTATAGTTCTCATGAAACAGAAATTGCACACATTTCAAGAAAATCCCCTAAAGCCCGCCAACAAAATCTTACTGATTAAACTGGTGCTATCAATAAATTATATTTCAGATGGTTGTATTAAGATGCCAAGATTGGAAATGGTTCACATTAATTTTAAGCTGCAAAATTCATATTTTATGGCTGTGAAATACTTGTGTTCTAAAGAATATAAAAAGACTTGGTTAACCTGACTTTTAATTGCAAAGACTTTTTTCTTTTTACATCTCCCAGTGGATGAAGATGGTTTTCCAATGACGATTATTAACTTGATGATTTTATAATTTTACTACAGTTGTTCATATCCTATATAGCAGGGCTGCTGACTGTTCTAGAAATTGCGGGAGACTCACTAATTCTGGCCATTGTTACGGGAATCTCGGGAGAGCCGGAAAATCTCCCAAACTGGAAGCAGTGATTTTATGAAAATAAATGCTTCGATCATTACTAAAGATCATATATTTATATAGCCTTGTCGAAAAGAAGCAGAAACATAGAAAGTGACGGCAGATAAAAGCTGCATGGCCCGTCCAGTCTCCCCATTTGTGTATATAAAACTATACTGAAATTATTTTATTCTATATTTTGTTTGAGATTCAGTATAACCCTATGTTTATCCCAAGCATGCCTACCCTATTCTGATGGGAGAATATTCCACTACCATTAACTATCCATTCAGTGATGAAATTCTTTCGCACATTACCTACCACCCTTCAGTTTATGAGATTGGAAGGAACTGAAAACATCAAGTAACCCTATGAATATAAGTTTTTTATATACTGGGGGGGAGCTTGGGTGTGATTTGCATAAATCATGTCCTCATACCACACCCTTGTGCTGTCATCTTTTTATTAAGGGTAATGGTGGGTACACATCAGAATGATTATCGTGTCAATCACATGATAAACAACCTTTTCAGCCGACATTTGTTCAGTGTGTATTCATAAACTACATGCATGATTGTTTCTGACAGTCGTATGTCTTTTGAAATGATTGTTAGCAGCTCCTAATATTTTTGATCAACAATGTCCCGATGTCTGCAAAAACTTCAATGTATACTGAACACACGATTCTCAGAGCAACAATGACCATTGAAAATTCAGTATAGAGCCACTTGGTGGACGAGTAGGTCATTTCAGCCTATTACTGCAGCAGAGGGTTCTGGGATTGTTTACACACATGCACAGCTTGTGCAGCTTGCCAATCATTTGATGAAATATTTCAGTCGGCTGATTGTCAGATAAAGGCAAAATCAGGTTGATGTGTACGCAGCATAAGCAATTATGTCAAATTACAGAAACATAAAACTGTGAATAGTCAGCATTTAATACATTTTTCTAAAACCACAGTAAATGAATTTATTATTTGCTCTTTAAACACTGACTATACTACAAAAAACTACAAAAAATATAAGCAATAGTAAGTAACAAAAGTAATAAGTAAGAAAAAAAAGTATTGCATTTTATAAAAAGTGCATGTGTTGTTTTAAACAGTCAATCAGATTTTGACTATCAAATTTTAAAATGTACTAAATTCTAATTAGCATCACACAGCTATGGGTAACAATAGCACATTTTATTTTCCGAGTATTGCTATGTGACAGCATTGTTTATAATCAAAAAAGTGATTTGCAATGGTGACAGCATGATATAACTATGAAGAACTGGAATAGGCAGCATTCTACATTACACTAATAATGGTAAAGTTGTAGCGGGTGGTCAGAAGAAGGAGCAGGACAAAGCAGAGGACCTTAGGTTACGAATCTTCAAGAGTAATATGCAAACATTTTCAACTTTTCAGTGCTCGGAGATAGTTAAGACAAACAACCATTAAATGGGAAAAAAGCAAAGCAACTGCAGTAACAGAAAATTACAACACTGCCTTGTTAACATTTGCATACAAATCATTTTAACAGGCGTTAAAAAAACATAGTATTGTGGGGGGGGGAATAACATTTCACTAAAGAATACACAAAGATGTCCTGCGGTTAAATCAAAGAATGGCTGTATGTTATCATTTGAATGTATGTATTCTTCAGCATGTGGTAACACAACATTCTGCCGCTGACAGTGACAGACTGTGGAGCCTGATTAGAGCCAACTACCTCCACTTCCCGGCATTCTTAAAATATCATCTTGGAAGCTGTCCCAGATATTACATCTTCAGAATGTAAAAGACGGAGAAAGCTGTTCTCTGTTATTATACAGAAATACGAATGAGTCTATGGTGATCACTGCAGCTACGTGGGAAACCACCAATTTAGGACAGTTGTCACAATGACGCCTACGTAAGTTAGGAAGATTTATTTATTTTTTCATTAATTGTTTTATATCAATAAATCCGATAAATTAAACTATAGTGATGTAACGTGTGCCAACATCTTCTGTATTTTAATGGTCTATATCACATGTAGCAACATTTGCTAAAAGCAGAACCAAGTATTTCGGTGTAACACACTATATAGAAGTAGGACTTTTCATCACCATAATGACTAGTGCTCAGATTCTCTCTAATTCTACTATATTTTATAAATATACTGCACCACAAAATGGTCTGACCAATGAACACAATCATAATACAATTCTATTACACTATATACAGACATAGACACTACACCCCAACATGACCCGACCACTGGACATGATCATAATACATCTATTACACTCTATACAGACATAGACACTACACCCCAACATGACCCGACCACTGGACATGATCATAATACAATTCTATTACACT
>JABWIB010000002.1:257538-299560 GCA_016617825.1 Platyplectrum ornatum | reverse complement strand
GGTGAGAGTTGATGTTTCCAGCACAAGTGTAATAACAGTGTAACAGTAACGCTGGTCAGTATCTGTGTGCAACATGCAACAATAAAGTATTCTCCCTGCATGCACACACTGACATTCATTTTACACCCCCCCCTGCAATTCATCATGATTTTACCCACTCGTGAGTAAGTCAATAGTGCCTAAAGATCTGAATCTGGCCTTTAGAGGCAACAGTGTGGTACTACATGAATGAGTCTATGTAAAGTATATGTATAGAAATGACAAAATGACAGTTTTGATTGTTGCAAAAAGAGATGTAACTTGAAACACGTTTGCAAATGTAGAAACTATGGGCCAGATTCAGACTTTAAGCGCTATTGACTTACTCACAACTTATTTAAGAGTGGGTAAAACCATGATGAATTGCAGGGGGGGGGGGAAAGAATGTCAGTGTGTGCATGCAGGGAGAATACTTTATTGTTGCATGTTGCACACAGATACTGACCAGCGTTTCTGTTACACTGTTATTAGACTTGGGCTGGAAACATCATCTCTCAACTCTAATACTGACTGTTAGCAACTAATGAAATTACCTCCCCCTGCAATTCAACATGGTTTTGCCCACTCTTGAGTAATTTGTGAGTAAGTCAATAGTGCCTAAAGTCTGAATCTGGTCCGTTTACCACAATCAGAGTTGCAAAAGTTTTTATTTGACTTTAATTATTTAATCACGATATCCTAACCATCCATAACAAGGCTTTACGGTTCAGCTGGTTGACAGGAAAGGGTAGTTTGATTGATAGAATTAAACAGCAAATTCATAACCGTACAGCTGGTTTTCATTCTGAATTGGTTTCTTGGTTATTTTCCATCGTAGCTAAGAATATGATTAACATGTAATAATCCTTAATCAGAAATTAGCTCAAGCATTTGATATTAGATGTAAGCTGTTTCCAAATAGAACACTGTGAAGTATATTACAAATCAAATGCTGACCTTAGGCAAAAAATGGGTTTAAAATCGCTGAAAGAACTTAAGGCATTTAAATATTCAATAGTTCGTTTTTAACAAAGAAAATGTAAATGATAGGCTGCGTAGGCTTAAGTATTAGTCAAATAATTTCCTTCAATGCATGGCTTTTTTTTCATGTCGTATTTTGTATATACTTACAGCCCATTGTATTATGTGCATATTATAATCACTTAGACACTTGAACAATTCAAGCGGCGGAGGTTAATCCAGGCAAACTGAGTTTCCATTGTAAGGTTGTTGCCCCTAACACTGATAGCAAATTTGAACATTTCAATTTCCTAATACGCAGATAGAAATGGAGTTACATTCGCGCTTCAGGTTCCCTGTAGCATCCTGACACTTCTGTACCAAAATGTAATTCTGTATCCAGAGGATTCATATTGAGCCTGGTAATCAGAATCAGAAGGCACTTTTATCCAGTAAGCCTGGATGAGATCTATAATGACTACGATCACCCACCTTCCTTTATAATGTTGCAGATGGAGGAAGGGCTGATAAGAACAGGGGGTCAGTGTACATAGGTTTGCCTTATTGTGTGTCCCAATGTTCTTATTAGAGGAGCAGGGACCATGATTTTCTGATCTACCAGCTGAGCTTCACATAAGAACATTAGGAGTCCTGGGCTTCCATAATGTAAGTGCTGTTGTGTTATATTATAGAAGTGCAATGCATCTAAGGTTCTTATGGTAGATGCAATGCAGTTTATACTTTTGCGTTCCCAAAGCAAGGGCGAATGAAAGTCCCTTCTGACGCCCCTCATCATGACTAATGTTATATAGTTGTCAACTTTCTATTTCCTTTCCGTTGCACACCCTGCCTTTCATTGATCCATAGTGTCCTGTTATCCTTACCAACACAATGGATAACACCATACGACCCACTGCCTGCTCTCCTAGGAATCCAGGAACAATGTTGAAATCCCCAGGAGACCATGCAACACTGTTATAGTGTCTTCCTTAATGCTTCCATCCACTTTAAAGTCTACCAAAGATTTTTTAAAAAAGAAAAAAATATTTGGGTCATTGGGTTGAACATGTTTTACTGTATATTACATTATTCTTCTGTAAACGGACACTTTTACTTTTTTTGGAATAAAATCAGCTGCATGAATGAATGGATATTGGATGAGAAGGGTTTGTGCTGCTCTTCTAATGAGTGAAATTTCTTTTGATTGCAATAAAAACTAAAGTAAATACAGCAAAAACCCCATTGCGCACAATACATTTCATGGAAGATGTTGCAGGTTGTTATTATGTGGCAAAACAAATAGCCTGACCTCTTCAGTGGTTACAATCACAGTCTGTGTCACTCGCTTATACGTTTTCATCATCTGCGCTCCTTGGAATTTTATTGTATTTTTGAATTAGATAAGACACTGAGACGGCGCGCTAAAGTCACAACAGTGTTTGTTCCCAACTAACCTGAAAGAAAGGTTAAAAACAATGGATGTCACGGGGAACTCAAAAATAATCATTTCTACCTTTTATGAATTGGTTCTCCACAAAAGATTCTGCGACAGTTCTCCATACAAGAGCAGATTTTAATGTCATTGTAAAATAACTCTATTTGGAAGGTTGCGATCGCAACGTTAATGTTTCTCTTTCTGTCTGCATTTCAGTTTAGCTCTGAAAGACTCCACATTATGACATTATTAAATTCAGTTATGCTTTCTGTTGGCTGGGCAGAATGGCACGGGATGTATACGTCAGATACGCAAGGTGGGAGGTGGAAGATATGCTAACTTCATTAAGGGCTTACATGTGATGCTTAATTATGCCCATCCCCATTTTATGTTGTGACGATGCTGAACGTTCAAGCTCCGGTCATGCACAGTAGGTAGGATACTGTGTTATCTTTGCCACACAAATTCACTACCATGAGGAAGCAAATCCGCACAGGTCCTAAAACCTCCATCCTGCCAGACTCATTTCTATGTCTATCCCCACATCCATAAGCATGTATAAAGTCTAACCTGGTACCTACACAGATTTTTAAACATACAGATCAAAGGACTGGAATCTACTATGCTTGCGGAAGTGGGGGGGAATGTGGGAACTGGGGCATGTGTGTTCCAGAACCAGTGGTGGGATTTAGCCAGTTCTCACAGGTTCTAATATATTCATAATATAGGTATTGGTTCTTAGAACCGCTTGTTAATGGGTGGACATATGTGGGCTTGGTTTCATGAAAACCAATACAGGCGGGTATACCAAGCTCAGTATAGGGGATAAACCATGAACAATACAGGGGGATACACTGAGGTTAGCATTATGGTTTTCTCTAAAACAATTCAATTTTGGCCCGATTGTTGCTGGAAAGGGGCTGGACTTTGGTGGAATCAGGGCGGAGCTTAAGTCTGGACTAGACCTGCCCCCCCCCCACCCGACTACATTACACTAGAGGGGAGTGGGTGAAACTGTGTAGTCAGCGGTCACAAGAACTTCTGAAACACACGGTTAAGTTAAGTTAGGGGTTTAGTAGCATAAGTTCACTGCCTTTTTCCCCTGCTCCGTTGTGCAGACGCACAGAATGCAAAATGGAGTCTGAAGTTCCATATGAAAATGCATGCGTAAAATCTGGTGCACACATGCTATAAATAATTGACATGTGGATCCAGTTCAATGATAGTAATAAATACAGTAATAATATAATAAAACTAAGAAATCATAATAATATGTTTTGTCATTATTAAATATAAATATGTGGAAGCTGAAATATAGAAAGTTATACACTGTCAAAAAGAAATGTTATATTTGTCCTAAAACATGAAAAGAAAACAATGAAAAGAAAACCAGAAGCCCAATAATATCATCCATAACCCAATAGCGATTAAGCAGCATATTATGCCTGTTGGCTGAGATCGGAATATAGCTAATGCGATCAGCGTCTGAACGTTTTAGCATCCTGGATAGATACGACTGGCATTTTACAGTTTACTCAAGTACCTGAAACATCTAACGGGGATTGGCAATCTCCAGCCACGTCTCGGGGGAGCAGTAATGGCTCCCTAGCAGTGTGCAGTTAAATCTGGAAGTTAAACAAGACACTTATCTCTGTGTCCTTCTATCTTTCTGTTACTGGCGTTGTAACCGAGATAAGCTGCAGCTTGGAAATGTTAAACCTAACTTCCTGCACAGAGAGCTGTAGATAGACGGGAAGAGATGGGTTCGTGTTGTCAATGATGTCCATCATGTTACTGGAGTATTGCTTTTTTTGTTTTTGCTTAATTCGATTGATTCTTTCTCCACTGTAATTTTATTGTAGTGAGCGATTGTAACATAAATGATTACTTTCTAGAAATGGGAATATTTGAAATCACTGGACTCTCTGGTAAAGTTATAAAGTTGGCCGCACATTAGTGTGATTATCGCTCCCTGCAGGAAGTGACTGATAAATGAGACAAACTTCCCCAAAAATCCCAATATTGTGTCTCTCTTGCTGGTGCCAAGTCATACCTATACTGTACTTTGTAGATAGGCTACAGACATATAATTCCCATCTGTATCCATTCATCATTGTAGACTTTCGCCAACCACTTTATCCTGACACCCGTCAACCAGGTAGGCCACACCGAATGGCACTTTGAGGGTTTTCATATAAACCCTTATTCCACCTACTCAGATGAACTTGTTGGCAACATAATACAGTAAATAATACCATCAGTGCATTCTCTATCAGAGCTCTGGAACAAGTTCATGTACACGATTTGTTCATTTCTAAAATGTTTCAGATTAGATTTTGTTTAGCTGCGAGAAAAGCAATAAGTAAGATCTCAGCTGCATTAAATGCAAATTTGTTTAACTCTGATTTATGAATAAGCCACTACAGATTCCAATTATTAAAAGAAACCAAAAAAAAAAGACAAAACTGCCATGTTATTTCCAGAAACAGAAAATCTACATCTGCAGCTCCCTCACTTGATTCATATCTATATGCATCTTATAAAAGCCGGGTTAGGAGCAGGTTAATACCCCCACTTGCCAAATGGTAAACAGTCCAGACATATTAATTTTTATTTAAATTAATAAAAGACATGATGGGGCTAAAACAGATATGAACACTTTCGGCCAGATTCAACACTTTAGGCACTATCAATTTACTCAAGAGTGAGTAAAACTATTGCAGGGGAGGTAAAATGAATGTCAGTGTTTGAATGCAGGGAGAATACTTTATTGTTGCATGTTGCACACAGATACTGACCAGCGTTACTGTTACTTGTGCTGGAAACATCATCTCTTAACTCTAATACTGATTGCAATGAAATTTATCTCCCCTGCAATTCAACCTGGTTTTATCCATTCTTGAGTGCCAAAAGATCTGAATCTGGCCCTCTATGTGTAGTAAAGATTTGCAGTACTTTGTATTTGGGAACTTAAAGAAGATAGATAGATAGATAGATAGATAGATAGATAGATAGATAGATAGATATTAGATAGATAGATAGATAGATAGATAGATAGATAGATAGATAGATAGATATGAGATAGATAGATTGGGTCCAAAAAATGTTCTTTACAAGATCCCTCAGAGGGAAGAAAGAAAAAGTCAGCAGCCCTGAAGAAACATCTCGCATGTAACTAGTTTTATGCACAGTTTACAGAGAAGGTACTGTATGGGTTTTTTCCCCTAATGTCTCTCAGACGCTTAGCAAGCAGTATGGAAAATTATAGAGCCACGTCTTATTTGGCTCTCACTATTAACACGACTTGAATAAATATACTTTAAAAAGTGGATGAAAGCTGTTTGCATGTCTAGGTTTGTATCCAGCGGTTTATTTTCCTACAGCTCAGTAAACCATTTTCCTGCACAAGTCTTTCTGATGGCTCTCCAGATACATCTCACTTATCTCAATGTTTGGCCACCAGTATGTATGACAGCCCAGGTCAGCCTCCATGTCAGGGATATGCTGGGTGATTTATTACTTAGAAAAGCTAATATTCACCTCTGCACTGCGTTTATCATATAGCACATACATTACTGCTTTATTCACAATGTCTGAAAACTATAAGCTTCAATAGATACTGTCCTACCTCCCAAATCAAATGAAGACAACTCACAGCAACAATAGACGCCATCCCTTGGGTTGTTTGGGTTATTTGATTTATTAAGTTTGAGAGTTTTTTCAAAGTCGACTATTCATTTATTAAATGTATTTATCATTTAAATGCATTTTTACAAAGAAAGCAAAGCAGCTGGTTCCTGTGTAACCAGAATAGTCTACACACAGGGATGAAACTACCACCAGCTATAGCGGCTGCTATGGGGCCCGCAGCCCTATTACCGAATTACTGGGAAAACCAGCTATAACTCTAAGTAGTTTTACCTATGTCTGCGCTATATGAGGTTTGTCAGCCTCAAAACTTTAGAATGAAATAAAATATTGAATGTTTGGTGTTTTGTCATCACCATAAACATTTTTTTTATAGACTGCAAAATAAACTTTTTATGCTGAGTTCTAAATACTTTTACTATAATCTCCATGGGGTTTTAATTCAGATTAAATGTGCAGCAAAGTTTGGATTAGGGGCTCAAAATGAAAAGCCGTGTTCTGAGCAATTAATTTAACTTGAGTCTCTGACAAACCTCAAGATTAAAAAGTAAATCAACAGTTTTCTCATTAATAGAAATGATTTAGGCACAATCAAGAGTGTTTGCTCAGAGGGACAATTTTAGAAGTTATTTGCTCAGGAAGGTAAAATATTCAATGGCCAGTAAATTAAAATCTAGTGTTTGTCCTTTTTGTTAAAACATCCACAGCCGGAGGGCAGAAATCCTTTAGACAAATGAGAAACACCAACTGGACGTAAAGTAGAAGTCTGCAAATATACAGTTTTATTGCAATATCATTGGTGAGGGACTAGTTTCCCTGTCTCCCAAACAAGTGACCCTTTTAATTGTATCGGTCAGTTCTCCACTATCAAAGTGATCTGTGATATTAGGATCTGGTCTATAATGTTTATTCTAAGCACCCCCCTCTTCTATGAGGGCACATGGATACTGATAAAACAACGGATCCGATCGCATGGTCACCATACTGAATTATCGCGCATGATTGCAACAATACTGTGGTTAGCGATTAGAGAAGAGTGATGAAAATTGGTAAACATTGCATGAAATATGCCTTATGCCTTGCATTTCTTAAAGTCAGGGTGGCTCTAGCCAATTTTGTGCCCTAGGCAAGACTGTGCCTGGTGCCCCCAAGAAGCTAGTCACCAATTTATATATATATACACACAATTATCATCAACCTGTATCATGTGACTATATTATTGAAAAATATGCCTAATATAAGTAATTCAATCTGACATTTTAAGCAAATATTTTTTTTTTATTTTTAACTGGATGCCAAAAATTTTTAATTAAACAGATGGAGCCCTAGGGCAGTTGCCTATACTGCCTACGCCTAGGGATAACTTTGTTTATCAAAATCAGAACTCTGTCTTAGCATGTTGTAATGTTATCATGTTTATAGTCTAATTGAAGCTTAGAATGAGCTGGGTAATATTAATTTTTTGATTTACATTGTAATAAATGGAGCGCATGGTATGAAAGTAAATAAAATATATATATCCAATGAGAAGATGGAAGAAACCTGTTTGCTCATCAACATCTGAGGAACAAAGGACCAGGCTAGTGCTTAGTTCTAGTGCGACCACTACTGATGCTGTAAGACTGTGTCGATCTTCACTTACACTCATGACTTACTCATGGGCAAAACCAGGAGGAATTGCATGTAAAATGAATGTCAGTGTGTGCATGCAGGGAGAATACTTTATTGCTGCATGTTGCACACAGATACTGACCAGCATTACTGTTACACTGTTATTAGACTCTCTCATCTCTCATCTCTCACCTGTAATACTGATTGCTGTTAATTCAATTTTCCTCCCCTGCAATTCAACATGGTTTTGCCCATGAAAGTAAAGAGTCTTGAGAGTGCAAATCTGAATCTAGCCCTTTGTCAAGATGTTATTGGACACTATCACTGCTTTTTTGCTTTGAAGTATATTTTGTGTGTTGCACCACAATTACTGAGTAAACCCCGGTAATGACGCACTGGCACAGATAGAAAGTTGCCTGTCTCGACCTTGTTGTTCTAAACATGCTGAGGTTCTCCCTTAAGTTGCTGTTCACTTCAGCTCTGGTGTTGGGTTACACGCCCCAATCACCTCTCATGGACAGCACCTGCAAGCTGCCTTTATTTCTCAGCTCCTCCTAGCAGACCATGCTGCTTCATCAATTGTCTTTTGTCAGCATATCTGGACACCACTTTGCAGCCCTTGTTTGGAACTCTTTCCTGGACTCTGCTACCCAGTTTCCAGCATTGGACTCAAGTTTCCCCTTGCACTCATAGCCTCAGCATTCTCTGTATTTGTTTCTCTTGTTTACTGTGTTCCAGGTACCCTAGTGTGTTCTGTCTTGTCTATTACCCTTGTTCTTGTGCTATTTCCTTTTATTGTTGTTTGTTCATGATCTGGTTGTCCCTGTATTCCTGTGTCTTGGTTATCTGTGTTCTGGTTGTCCCTTTATTTCTGTGTCTTGGTTATCTGTGTTCTGATTCTCCCTGTATTTCTGTGTCTTGGTTATCTGTGTTCTGATTCTCCCTGTATTTCTGTGTCTTGGTTATCTGTGTTTCTATTTCTTCCATTTGTCTCTGCTATCCGGTCCCAGCCCGGATCCTATCTCTGGTGCCTAGTCCTCTTGTTTCCTTATTGTGTATCCCTTGTTGTATTTGTACCCTGTGTTTGTCAATAAATTATCATTGCATCACCGTACCAGTATTTGAGTATCTGAGTACCCCAGAGCGTGACACTATTCTTCTATTAAACAGCTGTGTTCAATGCCTAAATACTCTGACCAGTGCTATAAACCTTTACCATTCCCATTAAGTTTCATATAAATTTCAAGCATCAACATAACCACATAATCCTGATCTTTACCTGTATCATGAAGAATTGTTTACTGATATGGCCTGTGAATTTTTGCCAACCACCAAATGGACTGTACAAGACACCCCTGGGGAAAATGTAGACATGATCAAGCACAAGAGATAACAGCGGACAGATTTAGTAGATTATATAGTAAGAACAGCCGAAACTTCTATGAATGCACCATCAGCAGGAAGGCACCTAGACAGAGGAAGTAGTCTTTGGAAGAGTCTAAAAATAATCTTGTAAAGTGTTCATAGAGTCACTCAAAGGATGAGAGTAAGCAGTTTTGAAAGCAACAGCGCTTGCAACAAATTCACATTTTTAGTTTGATCGGTTTGGAGAAGAGAAGAAAAAGAGATCTTTGAAGTTTACGGAACATTCATGTGGTTTCAAAGCTAAACATAAATCAAGTTTCCTTCTTTACTCTGGAAAGGGTCACGGCAGAAGTGGAAAGAGTAAGGAGCCAAAATAGCCATGTGATGTCATTCCGAGTTGTCATATTCCAAGTTAAAAAATTAGATGTGTAATTTTAGGAAATGATGGTTATGTTGATTTACCTCTTTTATGTTGAGGATAAAATGACTTGTAGCACTATATTCGTCCAACAGAGCTTAAGATATAGCCCTGACTATGTAAGAAAAGCTAAGGCTGATCAGGAGTTAGCAGTAACGGCGCCAAAACGCAAAATAAAATCTGCTTTTGGTCAAACATGTTAAAATGGAGTTCAAATATTTTTTGATTCTTCGTTTTATTTAATGCACTCATAGAATATATTGGTAAATATTACTTTGCGCTCTTAAACAGATTTATTTTATTTTTGGAATTTTATTCCAAAATATAAATTTGCAACTGTTCTGTTTGCACATTTTAATTAAGATTCCTCTGTAGTTTATATATGGTCTTGTCCAAGTGTAGAGTTACTCCTTTTTATGATGATTCTCCCAACTCTGGATTAGCCCCTAGGGTAGAGTTAGGATAATCCAGAGCTAGGAGTAAATAAAAGGGAAACTCTTCTGGTCTGATTCCACTCCAAGAATCCCAGCTTAAAAGTTCTGTACTTTCCTTACTTGACACAAGAGAGCTGCAGAAGAGGAACCAACAAAGTCAACAACAGGTAAAATGTTACCCTTACCCAAACCCTTATCCTATTCCTCACCCTAATTCCCCCCTTCCATCACCAAACACTAAACCTTCTCTCCCAGCAGCCTAACTCTACAATACCCCTTCTGTTAACTGGTCCTTTCCTGCAGTCTAACCCTAACCACCCTCTTCTTTTAATCATTCCCTCCCCAAAGCCTAACCTTCTACTATTAACTATTCATTCCCCGTCTAACTCTAACCCTCCCCTTCTACTTAGACTAATCTACATCCGTCGCTGAAGAGTCTGTAACTGCCATGATCTGTTAATATGCTGAAATGGTAACTTGCACACTTTTATCTTTTTAATAGCAATAAGAACAGGATCAGAAAGAACATCAGAAAATGCCCCTTCTTCATATAGATGTTACACCTTACACCTTAAAATAGCGCCATGTTGCAATATGCATGTATGGCTCCACCATATGTAGATTGTAATATATGTAGGATTGCACTAATGCTTTGCAGCCAGTAGGTGGCATTTCCAACAATGCAGTTATGTACAGTATGTCCTAGTATGACCTGTTACTGTTGAGAGTTAATGAGAGCATGGTGCTAAAGCATATTAGCATGCGTTCCGGATATAAATCCAGCACCATGGCAGTATTTTATAAACATGAAAAATTGTAAGTTTAATTTATATATCTATCTTATCTAAGTGAAAATTAATGTTTTGGGGTTTTGAAACAGGGAAAATTTGTTAATTTTAAATATATAATTTGCTTCCCCCAGCAGTTCATCGGGGTCTTCTAATACAAAGTTCTTTTTCTTGTTCCTCGCTACTCAATTCATCTGGATTAATCCTTTAGAAGTTATATTATACAATTTTCTATTTGTTGCAACAAGAGTTAAACATTCTGAAAGCAGCTTAGATCATATCTCTGTTGTTATTGATCTAAATTTTTTACATTGCTATAAAATAAACCTTTGGATGGATTTTATGTTATGAAAAATATACTATAATTTGAAAATGTTCTATAATTCATAAATCATATGTAATTTTATATTTGGCATTTTGTTTCCGAGCTTTGGTTAGTTTGCTATTTTTAGCATGATCAGATGTTTACAGCAATGCAATAGGGTCAATTTATATAAAGAATTCAAAACAAAACCTGTAAAAACAGCTGTCTTATAATTTTTAGACACTCAATACATCCAGACAACAATGTCAATGTAACATTGCCAGGAACAAAAAAAGTAGATAATATTAGATAAATTAGGAAATTATTCAATACTTTTTTTTGTTTCTGCTTTTTATACATTTACTATTTTGTTTCATTTTGATGGGTCCATCATTCCAGCATTATATGTTGCTACTGTTGAAATTACTACTTTACACTGTGGATCATTTTGGTGTCAACATATTAAATGTTTCTGATTTATTTTCTGGTGGTAACTGTCTCCTAAAATAATGATGACCAATCTCCAGCAATATTCTGTTCGTTTTTTGTCCTGGATCAATCCAATACTAGAAACACATGAACAATATTAGACTTAGGCCTTGTTTTAGATTGTAAAAATTGTTTTTGTTCCTCCTCTTTGCTGTTTTTGTTTTTTTTTCTTTTAGTCCTCTTTGTCTTTCTCCCTCTCATTTATGTTTTTATAGATGATATTAATGAGTTTTTTCTTTTTTCCTTTGTTGTATTATCAGAATTTGTAAGATGTAAAGCAGTGCAGCAATTGGGCATTTTAGATTTAAGATACAATGGTGGTTAGTTGAGTATCTTTCCCCAACTTTGGTGCTGGTTTGGTCACAACACGGATCAGCACAGGGTTTCATTTGATGGGCTGGCCCTGGTCTAGTGGGTAAGGTGTAGTATTTTATTTTCGTAATCAATCCTCATGGCGAAAGTCATGCCCTGGAGGGGGTGCTTTGGATGCCCTGACCCTGTCATATATTAAGGTTCTAACTGAAATTTTAAAGAGTACCACAGGTGGAGGTGGCCATCTGGATTCAAACTTCCATAGAAAGTATGGCAAGAAGTTTTCCTCCTACAGTCCCTTTAATTTCAAGTTCTCATGCTTGAATATCATGGATAAAACTATTTTTACAGAACACAGTAAATTGAAGCAAAAGATTTTGACAACCCATAATAAAACATAGTTGCTTACAACAGGCAATAAATTCTTTCAACCTTACAATACACCTTCCTTATCACGGAGACATTATAAATTTTAAAACGGTTCCTTGTTTCTACTCAAGAGATGGAGAAAAGTTACATCTCCAGCAGTGAACATGAATTTGGATTATCCCATTAGCTGTTGCTTCTGAGGGTTGATGCGTGGAGAATTAATAAGCACACTCTGACTTAAGCACTTCTTTACCTTCAACACATAATGGGAATTAGGTCATTCTCAACCTTGTTTACGTCTCAGAGGAGGGACAGAGAAATATATCAGAGCCTTTAAGTTATTTATTTTTAGTCTTCGAAGTCCTTGTCAGGAGTAAAAAAAAGTTCATTAATCTTATAATAAAATATGTTTAAAAAAAGAATAAATACATTATAACCACTCTGAGGAAACTATATATCATGTTGTCTCCTTCCGTTGTTACAAAATAATTTCTTCCTTGTCTTTTTTTCCAGCGTAAACTTTTTATATTTATTTTATATTTACTGACTCCTAGGTCACAAATAATATTGATGTATATTTCAACACTGTGTCAAAACCGTCCCCCATATCACTCTAGGTCTAGAGTTTGAAGAGTTTGAAAAAACACGCTGATGACTGGTATAAATGTGCAAACTGACATATTTTTCTGGTAAAACAGCATTTAGTACATGTACAAACCACCAAAAAAATAATACTCCACTGTTCGTCCAAAATGGCCGAGTGTCCCAAAAGAACATTTTACCAGTGTGAGGAACCCATTCTGTCCAATTGTGAAGCAGCTGTCACTGAGGTAGTGCTGCAGTACAGTCAGATGAAGATACAGTAACATGCAGCCGGCATGCCGGCATGCCGGCAACAAAATCGCTGTCGTAAAAAAGGCCCTTTTTTTACGGTTTATTTTAGTAAATATGGTGTTTTAAAAAACTTCCACATGTGCCTATTGAGAAATTGGATGTTAAGCTCCAATACTTTATTACCAACAATTTTGATTACAGTATATTTATATCCGGGGAGTAGGGGTTCAGCTTGTGTAGTTCTCTGGTCCTTAAGCGCTATGGTAGAGACAGTACATTGGTATTAATAACATCTTACAAATGAATACTAATGAGTTATACACTGTGATGAAAAATCTTTGTTTCAAACGACAAGGTCTTGTTAGGAAGCTGATAGATTAAGACAGAGTACAACCATCTCCTAAACTAATTTGTGTCAATAAATAACAGTTTGACTGTGGAGTCTTGGCTACGAATTAGTGTCACCGTACAGGACTAAGTTCCTGGCTGCTCGCTCAATTTCATTACCACTTTATCAAATTTTCGGATTTTTTTTCCCCTCTTCTGTTTTGGCAGCCTAAACATGTTTGTTTATAGGTTTAAATCTGCAGAGGGAGAAAATTACCTCCTGGGGCGACCCACTGAAAAGATATTTAAGTGATAGAATTCTGCTTCACCGTTGAAATTAAATACGAAGATAGAAAGAAATATAACAAATAATATTGTTTTGATAGATATCTGTAGAACCTGCTGTGCCAAAACATCACACAAATATCATATTGGATAAAAGATATATTTTCTGAAATATTTTGCAAACATCAGTAATATATTTATGCATTGGGAGAAAGAGATATTAATACACACACTGAGCCAACAGTTAAAAGAGACTTTGGAAGGCGACCAGAGTTGTCATTGCAAATTATTTGATATTCACATATATAGATAAGGAAAAACAATTTCATTTGGACAATGGAGCGCTGTGGGTTTGAGTCTCCACACATCTGGGGAATAATACGAGCTTTTCTTGGTGTAGTCAACGTGGTTAAACATGGAGGTAACTAGGGGTTCAAACCATCCACTATAATACATTGTCTTCTTCAATTTTGTGTCTTTCTCTCATTTATGACAATTGGAGAAACCCCAGCATTGGGTGCGATTTATTCTCTGCTGCAAAAACTTTGATTTTCAAAAATCTGTTTAATAAATAAGTAATTATGCGGAAATAACTGTTTCTGCAACTTACCCATTTATTGCAGCAATTATCCATTTTTCCTGATAAAAAATTTCACTAGGACAGTGGTAAGTCTGTATTTGAAGGATGGAGATGGAGCATAGAAGGAAAGGGTTTGTATTAGGTTATGGGGATGTGTAGAAGGGGAAGGTTAGATTTTGCTACGGGAAAAAAGGAGGTAAATAAAACATCTCGACTTTAAAACATTTGTACAGAAAATATCTACAAGTGACACTTTATAATGTTTCTAAAATACTGTCATGTTGCGGTATGCATGACTGGCTCCTCCACATATAAATTTCAGGAAATGTGTCAAAAGGCGTCACTAATGTGTAAGATCACACAGGTTGTCCTGCCAGTGACAATGGTTATCTTCTGCATTGATATGCCACCTAGCTGTTACTGCTGGAACTGCAATTTTTCTGAGTTACTGACAGCATAGCATGAAAGCATATTTGCAAGCTTTCAGGATAAGTTCAGATCTTTAGCTGTATTTTAGAATTGGTATTAAGTGTCACATCCATATAAAGAAAACACTGGCAAACCATTGCATTTTACATTGTAGATTGACTTTCTTTTTTGTAAAATATTAGTTAATATCACCTGACCAATAAATGTTTATAGGTTACATATAGGGGTAGAGGATTTATCAAATAGACTCAATTTCTAATGATACCCAAATAGTTATTCTTAAGTTAACTTTGACACAGTAGCATGGGCCCCATGTTTATACTACAAGGGTTTGCCTGTGAACATGACAAATGCAGCACAAGAATCTTTATGATGTTTGTAAATTGCTGACATAACCAGAACATCAGTATGTATGTATGCTCATATATGTATGAGCTCAATATGCCAGTCTAACATATGGATTTACAGCTCTGTGATCTTCAGAGACCATATGTGATTCCCAGTGAGTGATCATTAGTCTCTGGATGTACCAGCAGAAATCTGCTTACAGGGCAATGTTCAAGATGATGCTATGAAGATGGGTTCATTCATTTACATGTTTGATGAAACAATCTATTTAAATGCAGGTTAGTCCTCATTCAAAGAAAGATATCTTGTAAAGTTGTAAAATTTGAACCTTGTGAATTGTGCTGCATTTTCCTAAATATTACACTGATCAGCAGGAAATCCATAGAACATGTGACTGAGAAAGAGATCAGTGAAAAAAAGGGGATCAGTGCCAAATAACTAACAGCAGAAAAGATCTACGGATTATTCTAGTAACCAACCAAGATGTGTAGAATAACTACTACATGAACTAATAATACAAGACATGCGAAGAATATGGGATCCAAACATAATAGCATTTTTCCATAAGCAAGGTTTACTCCCAGGGGTAGGCTGGCAACTTTTAGCCTGGAGGACAAACTTCTCCTTGGAAATTGTAACTTACCTAAGGTACCGCGCTGTCTCTCTACAGCTCCTATGCAGTGAATGTCTGTCAGCGCTCTAGCCATCCACCAATCAGGCTGCTGACTGATTTCCGGTTTGTAGGTAGAAGAGAATAGCTGACTAGTGATTGTATGTAATCCATAATCAAAGCAACCGAGATCTTTGCCTGCTGGTCCCAAGAAGCCCAAAGCCAGTGGCCACAAAAAACTTCAGGGGCATCAACCCAAGGCATATGTCCACCTGCCCCTTGGCCAACACTCCCCGGTGCTCTCCTCTCTAATGAGAGGACTTGGCAGCATTTAGGGGCCCATTTCCCTACCTTCAGGTCCCATGCAGATCAATGTTAGTCTGAATCGTGCAGAGGTTGTAACCACCCCACTGTCCCCAACCTTTACTGTACTGTACTTTTGGAAGGCAGGAGAAGTATTGCCTCATTGGACGATATAGGAGATGCATTCCCTAACAATGCAACAAAGACTAACGTAGTGTTCTGAACTAGAGCCTGTCACACTGACATAGAGACAGTGTGACAAGTACTTCAGCTCCTCTGTTAGACTGTGTCTCAGCCAGCACTAACAGAAGAGCAGAAGCACCTGTCACACTGTCACTGGCTGCATTCCAGAGGGGGAGCGGGGAGGGCGCTTTAAATAACAGTGCGTCCCTGTCACATTTGGGAGGGGGGAGTCCCTTAGCCTTCTCACCCCCCCATTCCAACGCCTGTGGTCTATGACAATCGCAATGTATACTATAGTGCATCACTGTACTTATTCTAAAGTTACAAGCAAAGTTTTTACAAGCAAACAATTTTCTCTGAATATTGCGGGTTTATGCATATGGAAACATTTTGCTAAGTGTGGTAAGAACCCATGTTACAGTCGTGAAGAAATAAGTATTATGCTGGTGGGACAGAAACTGAGTCAGCAAATCTAAATGTCTTTGCTAAGATTTCACTGCTCCAAGATAAACCAATAAGCTCAATATATTCACAAGCACTCAACATATCTAAATTACATTACACTGTTTATCTATATATATAGCTGCTAATTCCCCCACCTTATGCTCACTCTATAAAAAATGAAAAATAATAGAAAAGAAAATCAGATAAAGTCAGGCAATCTTTATATCTTTCGTTCTGCACAAATGATTATCTTTTGAGGCATCCAATATTGGTGTGTGTATGGGCATTTCAGATAATCCTAAATGATTTTTCTAGTATTTGTATAACTCCCTTCACTTCTACAGATGATAAAAGAGCAGCAGAGAAATTATGGGGTATATTTACTAAGCAGGGAATTTGCTGGGGAATTGAAAAGTGGGGAAGTTGCCCATAGCAACCAATCAGATTCAAGCTTACATTCTCCAGTATGTAAAATGAAACTGAGAGCTCGAATCTGATTGGTTGCTATGGGCAACTTCCCCACTTTTCAATTCCCAAGAAAATTCCCTGCTTAGTAAATATACCCCTATATGTTGCTTTTTTCCCCCTGATCAATAATTGCATAATGTGTGGTGCGGTGCACTGCCAATAATTGACAAATTGGAAAAGGAAAAATTGTTCAAATTATCTAGTAAATCATGCTGTCTAGATAATCTTTCTAGTGCATGGCCAGCTTAAGTCATGAGTGACTAAAGATCTAAAGCTGGCCCTTAATGAAAAAAATTCTAATTCCCAGAATTATGTTACTACGCATACGCCATCACTTAAAGACGCATACACGTTTGGCCGAGCACTTCATTAACATAGAAACATAGACATAGAAACATAGACATAGAAACATAGAAAGTGACGGCAGATAAGAGCCACATGGCCCATCCAGTCTGCCCCATTGGGTATTTAAAACTTTACCAACCCAAATTTAATCGCTATTTTGTTTGAGACTCAGAATACCCTTATATTTATCCCAAGTCATTCCAATATGAAGAGACTGCAAGACATCAGATTGCATAGTGGGACACAAAAATGAAGGTGAGTTTTAACACATCATATGAATGATGCTAGCAGGTGCAGTGCAAGGAGAACCGCAGTATTGTTCATATGAAATCAATACTGTATATATATATATAGACCATAGTTTTTAACGACATCTCTAACACATTCTTTAAGCTGCGACTGGTATATCTCTACATTTTGGTGCAGAGAATCAAAAGGTCTGAAGCAAGATGTCGGAGGAAGATATGAATTCATATTGTGTTTTATGGATGAGAAGATAGTGAGATCATTTCAATCTGACAATGTGTTTCATTAACAAAGAGCATTAGACATAGAGCCATTTCCATCTTACAGAAAAGGACATGAATGTTGACAGCACTATAGAGGGGAAAAAAAACAACATTCAAATTATCCCAGAGCCAAAATCCATGATACAATTATGTGATCTGAAGTCTTAGGGGCAGGAAATAAAAGTGGTTTTCATAGGGAGGACCAGATATAAACACCAAATGCAGATTGCTTATTTTATATGAATCAAAGTAACAGTTTCAGTTCTCCATCATTTGTGACAATCAGACACATGGATGATTATTTAGGTTAAGGGTGTAGACATATCACCAAATGTGACCCTCTCTCAGCTTTTTCATAGTTTATATGATTTACAAAGGTTGTCAGATCACCATTATGCTACATGGTAGGGCTGCCGCTACGATCGCCTGGGCCCAGGACTCACATGGCCAGGCCCCCCACATAACGCCAAGACATCATGACGTCACTGCGGGAGGCCATTGGGCCTATTTAAATGCACATAGATGCCAATAATGGCGTCTACGTGATTTTATGCTGGCTGCCAGCTGTGGCTGGTGCACCATTACAGGGCGCCGGGCCACTGCTGGGGGGTGGAAGGACGGACGGACCCGGGACTGTAGGCCTGGCTGTCCCCCCTGATGGTGGCCCTGCCACATGGTAATTTCCGCAGATCACGATTGTGTCAGACATGATTATGTCACACAGTAATGTTGCCAGGACACTGTTAAGTCACAAAACACTCATCAAGTGGTCAAAAGATAATGCAAAAGTAATGCACCAGCTAAAATAATTAGATTACAGTAGTGCCCATAACTCCCCCTGCTCTCTGTTTTACTACTGTTATTTTAATATGGGACAATGATGAGTCTTCCTTTAGCGCCCCTTCCCCTTCAATATGCCAATGCCTTTTTACAACATTCACTATAAGTGAATTATTGACCAATATGCCATTGTCTGAAGACTACAACTACAAGAGCCAAATGTATTACTAGTGGTGGCTGCACATTGTGCAACCAAAGATTTATGTGTGTGGCATGTTGCATATTGCATACACACTGCCCTATTGTTATCATCCAATTGCCCATTAAAATAGTACTAGAAGAACTTCTTTTAATGTTAGGTTTAATTTAATAAAACTGTCAATGCCATACACTATGTACTATAAGGTTCTTTTATCATGTAGTATGTAGCTTGCTTATCTCCACAGCATATCACTCACAAGGCAAAGATCTGTAGACTAAGCGACAATGGACCATAGACAACACAGACATTCCCATATCTGCCATTACACACAAACTGTACACAAAAGTCATATAGAAATCATTCCTTACTTCATTCCTTACCTCTATGCAGACTCTGCATCAGTAGTTTATTTGGCGTCTACAAACATCACACTGCTATGAAAACAGGTCCAGAGAGAAATATCCAAGAGAGAAATGAGATCGTATTGTGTTGACAAGACAGGGATGTGCTCTTACTGTGACAATGTGTTTCATTAACAAAATGTGCAAGACACAAAAGCGTATGATAAAGTGTATGATTCCCAATTTCCTGACGGTTAGTATTGTTGTCTCATAATGTCTAATTTAACAAAAGATACTGGGTCTCGCCCTGATGTAATAATGACAGGCGATTTCTGCATGCAGAATGCATAAGTTGTCTGTGTGTATACAGTGTGCATGCACAGAACTGAGACTTCCACTTAGGTATGAAATTTCTTTGTTCCTATGGGTCATTTAAGTCGTACACAATAGACCTGGCTGCTTTCCTTCCATATGGATCTTCTTGCACAACCCTTCTGCAACGCAATCTGTGCGGAAAATGTACGGTAGGGTTCAGAAAGTGTAAGCAGTGAATTTTCCGTCTAGGAAAAGGACGTGACAGGGAAGTATCATTATATAGATTTTAGAGAGAAGGGCAAGAGTTTGTTTCCAAAAGCAACCAATCATTTTTTAACTATAATTTTGTAGACAATTGGAAAATGTTAGCTGCAATTGAATTGGTTGCTATTGGTAACATCTCCATTTTTTTAATTTTTAATACCCATATTTAAGTTTATGTTTTCAAGGTTTATTATGCGTCATTAACAAAAAGTTCATGTGAAACTCTTTATTAATCTTTTTGTTGTTATAGATTCATGTAATGCATTTTTACATTTCCAATGATAGACCCGTTAATAATATAATATCCATTCAAACATAACAATGAAATCCATCTGTAATTGCTTTTCGAGAAGAATTTTGTCTAAGGTCACTATTTCATTGCATTTATAAGCCTTCAATTAAGTCACTTCTTTATTATTTGCTAGGCATCTCCCAGAATGGTTTGCTCAAGAGTTGAAATAGATTGCGCACAATCTTTTATTAAGGACAAGAAGGCAAAACATAACATGGCACAAAAGTTAAAACCATATTGTTTCCTTTTAATTTCCAAGGCCAAATTGAATTGCACTATTTGATAATTGCAGGCGTAAGGTCTAAGTTGTGTCCTTTGGATAATATAACAACTTCAATTATTTTTTTTTTTACATTAATCAGAGTGCTTTTACAAATTCTATTTCCACCACATAAAAGTCAGCAGTGACTATTCATATTAACATAATTAAGTACAAAATGCCTATAAAGGAATCACATTTCTGTCTTATATTGAAATGCTGTAATTCATTTTTAAAGCATTCCTTCATTTAGGTAGAAGATGTAGTGATATGATATTTTTGACTCTGTCTATCCAACAAAACAAAATAAACAGTTCCATGTGTGCTAGTCATTTTCCTATCACTAGTTTTGAAGCTGGTCAAGGAGGGCCGTTGTGATGGTCCTTGAACTTCAGAGGGACCCTGTCAAGGTATTGGAGGGACGAACCAAACCAGGGATTGGAGGGGCGAACATGGATCTTGGGTATCTCCACTCCTCAATGGCTTTCAGTGGTCATATGTCATGACTGTTCTGAGCAGGGCGAAAAGTCATGATGTTATTCTAGGTGCCCTCACACGGCAATTGGTTCGTTGATGTTGTGTCATGGTTACTAGACGGCCGGGATGCAGTGCTTAGCAGAGCGAGATGGCCTGGTCTTCGGCGCTCTTGCAGTGCACTGCATGTCTCTATTATGCTTGGGGGGTTGGAGGGAGGCAAAAATTCTATTGGGCCCCAAGATTTCTGTTGCTGGGCCTGTCTGGGAGGGAAGAAAGTAAAGTGTCCATCAGGGGTCTGGGAGAGAAGAATGTAAAACGTGCCTGTAAGTTCCAGGTGGGATAAAGCATGTCCATCCGAGGAAGAAGGTGTTGTAAAAAAAAAAGTAACATTATTGGCACAGGTACCCCTTCATGATTCAAGCTTCTCTATATAACAGAATATAATCAAAATAGAGACAGACAAAATTCTGCTGTCATCTGTCAGTATTTTTAAAATGTAAATTTCAGAGAACTGATCCCATCAATTACCTGTGCGGAGATTTAAATGGGTTGCCATTTTTTATATATATTTTCTCAAAAAACTCTTTATTTGAAATGACTTTATTATTGTAGAAACATCAGGATCATGTTTTGCAGGTTCAAAGTAAAATAATGGCTTGTGTTGCTTTGTTACTTTCTGCAATAATTTGAAAGCCGGGAACAGCGGCTGTGTTTCCTGTTTACACCGTCAGGCTATGCCAAGAATCACCTTTCCTGAATCCCTCGAAATGAACCGCTTGTTTCTCGCCTTCAGCAAAACACATATTTTTCATCACATAAACTTCAAAGAGCAATCAATGATTTTTTTTTTTTTTTAGCATCTCTTTCTGCATTAAGCCGCAGCACAGAAATAATAGAGGATTTACTACAAGCTCTTATTTCGAAGACTGAAAGCACTGTACTGTAAGGCTCCTTCTGAGCTGTAAATATTCTGGGCAATAAATTATTATATTCTACAAAAATGCATTCTGTCTAAAATATTTATACTGTTTGATGAAAACAACCAGAATTCTGACAAGGTAATTACATTTTGTAAAGCACAGATGAGTCTCTCTGTTGCTGACCACACTTAACACAGTTGGCCAATTATACCGGAGCAAGCTTCCAGCCTACCTTTGCAAAAAACTGGTTTTCAAATGAAATGCATAAATAGTTCAACCTTAAAATAGTTATGGGGTTTACAGACCGCTCAGTGGCTGTAACGAAAATTTGTAGTGCTATTAAGAAATTTTGTAATGCACATAATTCAAATGTCTTTAAATGGTGCCATTTAGACCTTAACTATCAACCAAAGGAACAGTCAAACCTCTGAAGCACATGAAGCAACAGTTTGCTTGTGAGGGATGGGAGTTTATCAGAACACAGAGAGAAGTGTGATCTGAGTTCAGATTTTGACTCGTCTGATGAGTAATGTGAGGTGAGGTGGCAATAGTGAGGATTCAGACAACCACAAGATTCTTACCTACAGTCCGTCACCTTGCCCCACATGCAAGTGGGGATGGGTATTGGTATTGGTTTTGAGACTCATGTGAATGGTCTTTGATGAACATGCACAGGTGCATGGATTCAGTAGGGATTTAGTAGGGATTTAGTAGGGATTTTCTATTGTAGCTCTAGTTGCACTGAGATTTGCTCTCTGGATTTGGTCCCTTGTTATAGATTCTGACATCCTTCATGCTGGGTATTTGTCCTTTACTTATCAAGTAAACTTAGGTAAGAGCAAAAAATATCTAAAACATATTAGATTAGAAAACATCATTTAAGAAAGAAGTGTCCCTCAACCTTAACACCATTTGCAACAGATTAAATGTGGCGTTTCCCAGG
The DNA here is from genome assembly GCA_016617825.1 of Platyplectrum ornatum. Classification (NCBI taxonomy): domain Eukaryota; kingdom Metazoa; phylum Chordata; class Amphibia; order Anura; family Limnodynastidae; genus Platyplectrum; species Platyplectrum ornatum. The sequence continues at coordinate 276,951 of JABWIB010000002.1, read as the reverse complement.
TGAAACCGTCCACTTGTTTTATTCTTAGGGGCAGAATTTATCCCTTTTAAGACGCAAAAAACACAGGTATTCTCTTCTAAGGGGGAAAACGTTGCGCCTTATAGATCTTTCACACAGGAGCATATCACATCGATTCTCTGATATAAAACAATTAATCTGTCAATGAATCAGTTTGTGGCTGCATTGAAAGTCACATGTCATATGATATAATGCAAATCCTTTTCTAGTAATCTTTATTCATATTTAATTTCCACTCGCATCAAATACACAGAGATGCTTTTAGAGTATGTTTGCCATGATCTATAAAATGTAGCATTAATTATAATACCCACAAATATCAGTGTGGAGCCTCTAGATTTTCTATTTTCATTTATTTTTACAGGACATTACCATGTGATTATCAGAATAGCACGCTAATCTCATTGCAGCCAAGATAAGATTTGCCCTCATGGAGGACAAGGCATTTGATAATTGATTCTCTGCTTTAATGAGCGCTCGCGTTCTTTGAAAGTTGTGAGGGCATTGGCGACTGGAAGAAATGTTCACAGCGAATGTTAGAAAATAAAAATGTTCAAAAAGTTCAAGCAGTCCATTTCAACTCTGCTTTGGGCTTTAGCAACATCATTTTGAAAGAGGCAAGATGCTTGACCTTGCTAAGGATAATAGAACTCATTCTAAGCGATGAGAGTAATTGTAAATTATAATGCAACAGAATTATAATGCAATATGTTATTTTCTTTCATTTAAACATTTGGGTCTATATTCACTAAACTGTGGAAATGGAAAAGTGGAGATGTTGCATAGCAACCAATCGGATGGTAACTCTTAGTTTTTCAATTACATACCAGAGAATGTNATCTAGAATCTGATTGGTTGCCATGAGCAACATCTACACTTTTCCTTTTTCACAACTTAGTAAACCTAGCCCTTGGAGTTACTAATAACTAATATTTATCTAGACACTTTCTAAAATGCAAAAAGTATATAAGCCTCTGAAACAATTAGAAATTCCAAATCCGGACCCCTTACATTGTTTCCCTGTTCGCAAAGCACCTACTTTCATTTGTAAATGAGTATAAATATACAGAGGATGACCAGATATGCTTACTTCTAAGTAATTCATGGTTAAGGTTTGCATACCAAAGTATTTCCAAAAATGCTTTATGCATCTCACTGTCATCCAGGCTTTTGATTTGTCCACATTTTAAAGAAGGTCTGAACCGAGATCTCAAAGTTAGGGTTTACCAAACAGTACTCTAATGTATTTTACCTTCACTTGCAGTTTGCTACAGATGGGAACTGTAACATGGGATCTAGTATCTCAGAAGTAATACAAAGGGAATATAAACAAAGATAAAGAAGGTTGGTGCTTAGGAGGACTGGCATTAGTTGCAGTATGGAGAACACCAGGAATCAGGAACAGAGGAAAATACTAGTAGGATATTACAGGAGAGTGACAAGCCGTAAGTTGCTTTAGCATTCAGGAATCTTCATCAGGGAAGACACCCTGTGGGTGCAAAAAATAAGGCAGAAGGTGCAAATGTAAAGAGAGGGCATTAGAAAAGAAAGGAGATAGAGGAACAAAGGACCCAGAGGAAAAGCTTGTAAATTATATATTAAAAAGTAGAATATATGCTTATTACGGCATTGACTGATTTTGATACTTCACAATGTTAATTCTTTATCCTGAACTAATGTCTATGTCAAAGAGAAGCTTATATGATATTATTATTTGATTTGGAGACACAAACAAATAGTTTCCATTTGTGAGACTTTAGTTAAATATAAGTAGGGCATTATTTTCCAAATCAGTAAGTACTGGATCCATGGTATTTTAATGGCTCCAGTTATATACCAACAAGAAAAATGCTTGTGCTCTACAAGAAAAATAAATAATATTTTAATTTCTACAAGACAGAGCAGGCGATGGAGAGAGAATAGAATGTTAAGCAGTTGGCAGTCTGACCAGCTTGTTAAATCTGACATTTAAAATATTTTCATTTGGGTAATGGCATTTTCATGACAGGCTGGTTGAATGGATTATTGTTTAATAATCTTTGTGCAGTACATATGAATTCTACCAATGCAACGTCCAAGTCACTTATGGGCCCATAAGTGGAGATAGATGGAGAGGGAGGGGGTTATGGAAAACAGTTTCAGAGAATTCATCAATGCTCTCAAAAATATAATTGATAGGAGAGGATCCAAAACAATGCAACACACTGACTAGGCAACAGCTGAACAGGCACTTTGAAAGTGGCATGTCTATTTCAAAGCTGGAACATCCTGGAGCAAGTGACCTGTCTGTGCATCTACAAAGTGACGGCACAGGTTGGTGCTTTCAGTGCCCTTGGCTTAGGATATTGCATTAGGGCAGGGGTTCTCAAACTATTTTGTTCTGGGACCCCATATGACAATTTTTTTTTACACGACCCCAGCAAGTTACAATACCCCTATATATTTATAAATTGCTCACTTTAAAAAGACTCCCAGTGGGTTGAAACGCGTTGGTGGTGNGGTGGTTGCATGCTCCCTGTTGCCATTGACTGTAAAAAATTTTATCACTTCCAGACTAGCTGTTGGGCCCTTTTATTGCTTTGTCTGTGTAACAACTTGGAGTGATACATTTTTTATTGGTCATATTTGCACAGAGGACCATTGTTTTATATTTTATTACCTTGTGTCTAAATAAAGAGGAATTTTTTGGATGATGGAGATGGTTTTACTAAAGATTCCATGATAAGCTGACGAAAAAAGACAAGCAAAGGGTGAGTACCCCTACTTCACCTGTGAACCAGAATTTAAAATAGCCTGCACAAGGAAGGATCTGTTTTCTCTTTATATATATACCTATTTGGGATCGCGGAGAATACAAGGACTCTACACCTCTGCCGAGACTACAGAAAGGATCATCCGGGGACAGAGGATTTATATGTTTGCGGAACTCACAAGAGAAGACTCTTGTGAGTATGATCTTTATTAATTTCAGTGGGTAACATAACGGTCTGCACAGATTTGTCTTTTCTCTCTTTTCATTGGACGTTTTCCCGGAGGAGACTCGGCTATCTCCGGACCACTTCGACCGGTGAAACCGAAGGAAGAAGGCGGGAACGGTCCTACTAGATAGAAGATTTCTGTGGAAAAACGCCAACACTCAAGTTATTCTCCTGTGAGTGCATTTCTTTCACATTAATTTTTGGTATCAAGCGGTCTTCACTATTACAGTCTTTTTTCCCTTACGGTCGATCGGGAGACTCAGAGGAATATTGCAGAAAAAAGAAAAACCTCAATATCAACATAGAAGGATCCGATACAAAAAACTGAACGTTCATCAAATAAGGACACAGTGAGACTATTATTTGTTATTTCCTTTAATGTTCCAATTTGTTATTATGGTTTAAGGTACGGGACATTATTGTGAAAGTTTATGAATAAACTCCATTTATTCAGTGTGTTGCTGTATTGTAGTCACTAGAGGGCGCCTGCATATACGATAACTATTGTTTATAGTTTTTGGGGGCCAGGTGATCCCCAGTTAGCGTTTACGGGCAGCCTTGGTGCGCCGGACACCCCTCATTACCCTATTTCTATTAAAAATAAATCTGGTGATCTGATTATCATTTTAAACAGTTGTAAGTATTTGTTTTGTACCTAACTGTATGGGTTCATGAGATTAATTTGGGGGTTAAAAAGGGCTGAAAGGTCCCCTTTAACCCTGACAAATTAATGTGAAGTTGGAACTGGTTCAGTGCAGCAGTCTAGGAGGCCAAGGGCCACCAATCACCTGCTTCAAGCATGTATCACAGTGGCACCCCACCAGTCCCATAGCACTGGACCTGAAGTGGACAATGGTCTCCCTGAGGAAGTCGTGACCCCATCCAAATGTGGGTGTGACCCACTATGGGGTCCCGACCCACAGTTTGAGAACCGTGGCATTAGGAGCACACACCCTTTGTTAACAAATACATCTATTCTCCAATGGATTAAAACACTTTGAGAAAATATGTTCAAAAGCAGTGGTTCTCAATAGTTTTTCAGCATGTACCAGTGCATAAGATTTTGAAAGCATGCAAGGATAGAGTGTGCACATTTCCCTCATCTTTTACATTCATGTCCGATAGGAATGGGGTAGTTGCGACTAATAGCACAGTTATCAGATTATTGTTCTATCCTTGCTTAAAGCAAAGTCCAGGATTAAGCACAGGTCAACCAGACTGGGTGGCTTGAGGGAAGGGATCTAGTACATTAAGGGTTTATGTACTATCCAGGTAAAGTATGGGTCTCAATGTAGATTCCCCCAAGGATGGGAAAAATGGCCTCCCCCACGTTTTTGTCTTCATACGGCTGATAACGTCATAGAAGCTTGTCCAGCCACCCGAGTACCACCCGAGAAAGTGTCACCAGCAGTTACTAGTAACACTGACTTAAAATCCCTGCTCTATAAAAGGTGGTGCATGCAGCTGTATCAAAAGCAATTTAAAATATTCGCTGCGAATAGGTAATAGGTTTGAAATCCAACATACATTAGTAATCAATTACAGAAAAAAATCAATGTTTATTATTTTAAAACCTGGCATTAAACTTAATAATTCACGGTTCTTGCATTCAAAGAGAAATAAGAAAAGTACTGCTTGTACAGGACAAATCGTGCTGCAAAGCAAGAATGAGCAATAGCAGGGACGTAAAGGCGAAGAGTGCCATCAGCCCATCCCCTTGCACTGTAAGCAAGCAGTCCGAGATTGGCTGCTTAAAGCAGCACTTGGCAGTCCGTAAATGAATCACTGAGTTTCTTTAATGCAATCAACTTAACTCAGCCCCACCCCTGCCACATTGATCAGCCCACTCATACAGGCTCAGACCTTAGCCTAAATTTACTAAACTTTGGGATTGGATATGTTAAGAGGTTGCCCATAGCAATCAATCAAATTTAAGCTAAATTCAAGATAACTAACTAACAGTTTGAATCTGATTGTTGCTATGGGCAAAATCCCCACTTTTCCAATCCCACAATTTAGTAAATTTAGGCCCTCATCCCCTTGCTATAGAGCTCAATCTGTTTTGTTTTGTCCCTGATACATAGTAGCAGTACACTGTAAATTGCTCTATTAACTTCATAATGTCATTTGAAGGATTCAGAATAACTTCTTCACAAAAACACCACTTTCTATTGAAATATACTGTATCTTTTATTTCTAATCTTCATACTTGAAATATAAGATGAACACAGGGGAATAAATAGAATTGTTACAATACATATAAAGCATAAAAGGTTTAAGGTGAATCATTCAGTTGAAATTAATGAGAATTGCACGAAACATACAGTAGTCTTGTAGGTTACGTCTTCCATTCTAACACGTCCCCTCCAGTATTAAGATGGTTCAATGTCCTTAGCAATTAGAGAGACATTCAGTACAGAAACTTATCTATAAATACACACATTTCGTGATTTGATATGATGAAATGTAAATGCCTGTAAACTTCAGAGGTAATAGACACGTATCAATCATTTTACAATGTAGAAGTCAAGTTATCTTCTTAACGCAAATAATAAGCAAACTTCTTTGTTTTAAGTTTGTCATTAAGTTATTAATAAAAATAGGTTCCGATATTTTGCAAAATCTAAAAGAAGACACATATGATTCAATCATGGAAATTAAATACAGATATAAGATATAAAAATATATTTTCAATTGCAACCAAACTAATACAACAAAGACAGATGGCAAATTTAAGCCTGAATTCAGATTATGTCCTGTAGCCTATCAGGAACATATAAACAATTGATGGTCCATTATGTTACTACCAGTGGAGCACATGACCCCAGGCAGAATTTTGTTAATTTTGTAATTTCATTTTGTTACTTTAGTTAAAATGTGATGAACTTGGACATATTAAAACACATCAGTGACATAGCCTACTCTGAAGTGTTACTCGCCTTTCAAATACATGAAAAATGCTGAAATATACCATGATAGGTCACATATTATCATATCTACAAGAATAAAGTAAAGCATATACAATTTACTTAAAGGAATTATTTATATGGGATCAGGAATTTTCATGTCCAAAATCAAAACAGATCAGCAACTAAATTCAACATTAAACTATTTTGTTCCTATTTTTAAACCATTTAGTGTTTTATATTTTTGAGTTATAGAGTTATTGGGAAAACTAAAAAAGAACATCCAATGGAATTTCTGATTATCCTTTAAATAAACAATAATGTGGGAGGTTTAGCCACATTAGTTTACAACAATACACAACTGAAAAGTTTGATGCTTATTATTTTCTCATCCCCATTTATTCCTCCCACCCAGTAACAGTGTTATTATGTTATGGCACCTGACAACACAGTCAGACAGACGCACAACATTGCTCAAGTTGTGAAAAATATAAATCTATTTTTAATAATGAAATTTCAGCATCAGCATTTCAGCTTTCTTTCTTGGCCCAATGACTGTTATTAGAAAGTACGAAACGTGCGTTGTAAAAAAATTTAAAGAAACGAAACTGTGAAGACAGCGAGAAACACAAAAGTGATGCATTTTGTAGCTGTCAGATGCACACAAGCGCAGCAAAAGCTATATAAAAGGACAGTATTATAGTAAATTAAATTTTATAAAATTAAATTTATTTTCTCTGCTAAATAGGTAAAATCTATTAAAAAGCAACAATGCAACCGTATTTTGTAAATTACAGAAATTTTTTTTGTACAAATGAAAGGAATATGAATTAACAATAACTAACTTTGTTTCAAAGGTGTTCAAATTTGCAAATTGCAATTTGTTCTATGGATACGTGAAATATGTGGTCCAGTAGGAATATACATATCCAAATATACATATCCAAATATAGAGACAGCAACGACAGCAATATTCAGCAAATGCTAAATATCAGCAGGGGGAGCTAGAGGTACCGACATGTCCTTGGTCAAAACTTTCTCTGGGGCAATGCTCCTGCTCTGTTAAGCATTAGCATTTTCGTTCTACATTTATAAGAAAAAAAGCACACAATCTGTACAAAATAAGCCTCTTTTAAAAATAGAATTCTGTTATATGTTTCAGTTGAACTTAAGGTCATGTTGAATTCAAAACAGAGTAGTCATCACAGATGCAGTAGCAGATTGCTAAATTAGCAACTTAAATATAAGTATCATCTTACATGTAATGCACAATTAAATTGTACTGTCTGTCTAGTTTGCTACTCACAGAGCAAGTAAAATATGTTCTACCAAAATACCAGTTATCAAAGAATGTTGTTTTATGGGTAGAACTGTACTGTGCAATTTCACACCATGTATCCACCCCATGAACACAATATTTCAGGAGCAATTTGGTTCTCTGAATGTCTTTGGTTACATTTGTAGACATTTTAGTAAATCTTAATGAAGATGACATTGATTTATGTCTGTATAATTTAAATAGACATATTTATCTGTTCTGGATAGTGTATCAGTATATAAGTAAATTAGCTTTAGTTAAATATATTAATACATGTAAAATAAAAAATAAGCCAAATACAGTATAACCTGTCCAGCTCTCATAAACCTAGATTACAATTATCTAAGTTTCTTTACCCCATAACCAACAGCTTGGTTGTACATCCCACCTATACCGTATGTTTCTTTCTGGACTGGATCAAGACTTACGTACTACTGAACTTATGAGAGTAAAGTTACAAGTAGGTAAAACTGTGTAGAATTGCTGGGTAAATTTCATTAGTTGCAAACAGGATTACATTTGAGAGATGATGATTCGCAGCCCAAGTTTAATAATTATGTAACAGTAACAATGTGTGTGTGCAAAATGCAACAATAAAGTATTCTAACTGCATGCAAACACTAACATTCATTTTACCTCCCCTGCAATTCAACATGGTTATGCACACTCATAAGTTTATGCTCGTCAGTTCAATAGTATGTAAGTCTTAATCGAGTCCTCTGTGTAGACCTCTTGCTTCCCTATGTAGGGATAGAGATACTGTAAGCTGACAATTGAGAGAGACTTTTGCATTAAGTTTGACCAGAAGACCTTAAGTGAGTATAAGGAATGGACCCCCCCTCTCACCTTTTTACCAGCTCTACCAGCGAATACTACTAAAAAAGCAAAACTTCATCACAATGTATTCGTCTTCTATCATCCAATGTCAAACAGTAGAAGTTATTTCAATGCATTAAAAAACTTTTCTATATATTTATAATTATATTTGTAGAGCATTGTAGAACCCACTGGCTGTGAGTAGAAGGACACATCACAGTGGTTTTTCATTTTTTAATAATGTCACACAGCTACATTTCGTATTGTAGACTCTGACCAGAGTAATTAATATACTGCCCTTTCCCTTTAATATCCTCCCCAAAAGCAGTATAAACCAAAATCATAAATTGCAGTGACATTTATCACATACTTGGAAGTCGGAGGTATGTGTAGCATTGGAAAGGATACATCTTATCTTGATTTATAACATCTCAAATTGGTCTTTCTTGTTGAAATATTTTTCTTCCTATATTTTGTTGTGGCAGCTTTCATTCTGCATTTTGGAAACATGTGTATGTGTAATATATATTCTTGTAAGTGGACACAAATCTGTGTGAATTGCAGTTGATAGTCTTTTGACTACAAGTATAAAGTAATAATAATAATAATAATAATACTGCTAAAATACAAAAATACTACCTACAAAAATAATAAGGATATTACAAATACTACTACTGCTATTATTATTATTATTATTATTATTATTATTATTTTCATTAGCATGCTGATAAGATAACTATAGATTTTTATTTAAAGTGAAATGTATTTCTTTGGTAGCACCTGGTTGAGATGGGTGGCAGGGAAATCATACTATTACTTTGACTGTCTGCAAGACTACCTTAGAGTAGTTGAAGAAATAACTGCACAAGGTGGCACATGGTATATAGATATGCCACCCTGTGCCATACATCTGTCTTCAGGGACAATTCGTCCTTGAAGACAGTTTGAATAAACTGAAATGTTGGACTGCAATGACTAGTATGTCATTCTAGAGTGCCGCTGTAAATTGAGTATATATATATATATATATATATATATATATATAAAGGTTTTAAGGGGTTTAAAGTTGAGGTGTATGCAGGGTTCTGGATGCAGTAAGAGTGAAATCTTAGCATCTACTCTTTATCTCAATCTCATACCAACTGTAAACCCTCTACACCCCTGAGCACCACTGCCTCTAATAGATTTAATTCTGTAAATATTAAAAGGAACAAATAATTGAGCATCTGTCGACATTACTGAACAGGTTGTCAATCAAGCCTCAACTTTTTTTTAGCCTTAAATGACAATAAAACAAAACATAAAACCTTTATTCAGAAGCGTCTGCAATATATTCAATAATACTAGAATGCAATAAATGGAATTTCCTGGAACACACATTTTCTCTTTAAGATCGCACACTAAATTTTTCAGAAAACAATAGAAGTTATCTAAATGTCACATTTTTTAAAAAAATACAACATCTCAGGTTATTGAAGGTAATAAAATGCCAAGTCAGCTCAAGCAAGCATTAATAACAAGGTAACACTCATGCCTCAGTACACTTGAAAGGTGTAATATGGTAATCCCTCGGCATTCGGATGAAATGAAATACTGGAGACTATTAAACTTCCCATTTGTAAGATAACTTCACAACACATATATTACAACCTATAATGGAAACACAGAATCTATCAGCCCTTTTGTGGCATATATTAGATCAATCTGCGTATTTATATTTTCAAAGGCAGACGCGGTTGATGAAAAATGAGGACATTTTTAGACTCTATGTCTTGTCATCGTTGGAGTGAAACATTTATCTCAGCATGTTATAATAACTGAAAATTCCCTTGGTCTATGAACAAGTCACCTTGGCGCTAATAATTGAATAAAAAAAAACATAGCTCTTGTTGTACGCATCATCATTTTGTTTTGTATTTTAGCTATAGAAGACACATAACATAAATCAAAATGTTTTTTTTTTTCTTATCGCCCAAGTCACATAGTAAACAGTAATAGTAAACCACCCAAAGAGCTACCCAACAAACTTTGGGTGATATTGCAAAAAAATATTAATACAGATCTATTAAACAATTTAATTAAGCTTAAGGCCATCCATGCTTCCTTATGTCCAAAATAGAAAAATATGAAACAACCACATGATGGAAAATTTTAATGTTTGTACCAATGACATGAAAAGTTTTTTCAGACAAACAATGGACAGAGGTTTGGGCCATATATAGCATATATAACTGCTCTGCTCATAAAATAGTATTTTCTATTTTTATTGGAGGTTAATAAGTCGTATATTACAGTATAAGCAACATAATCAGCAGCGTGACAAGACAATCCATGTGAAGAACCAATATTGTCCAGGCAAAATTTATAGCATAGGCAAACGCAGGGGGAGGGGGGGTTCTGGTTGCCCAGAAACCCCCCTTAATGTTGCTGTATTATATGCGGGTTATATTAAGTATTAGGAGCTGGCACGCTCTATAGAGTAAATTAGAGGTCTGAGATGGCATGTGTGCAGCATATCAAGATTTAGGTTTGACACACAATATACAATATATCGTCCCATTCCTAATTTATACTCATTCCTAATTTATCCTAATTTATATCTATTTTCGCCCCTGTTATAGAGTCAAGAGTGAACGGACAATGGTGAAATATAAAGGATAAGATAGAGGAACTGACTACAGGTAAGGTATAGAATACACTAGACACAACCCATCCCTCATACAGAACTTGTGGCTCCAATATGGGCAATGTGGGGAAGAACCAAGGGTTTGAAATTCAGGTTTGTATGAAACAATGTCAAGGTCAGAGGGTCTCTTTGTATCTATATACTGTATGGGGAATACATTTGAGTACAACCGCCGACAATATAAAAAAAAAATGTTTACAGCCCAAACTACATTGCATACACTATACCCAGAACAGTTATTTTCTATGTTTTTTAATGTCATTATTATTTTTCTATATTTTAACATTTGATTTATAAAAAAAGCCTAGAGATTATAATTCCATTATCTAATTGAAGTGATGCAATGAGAGATGTTCTTTTAGCAACCCAGGAATCCATAACATACCTGCAAGTAAACCATGAAGAATTAATAAGAAGGATGCTCAGTTTTGGATATCTTGGATATTATTGATCATCCATAAGCAGCATAAAGGAATATTTCTGCAATAATGTCTTAAGAAAAGAAACCCTTGGCTGGTTAAGAAGATCATTTAGAAGCCAAAGAATGTGTTGCTAATTATTACTGACCGAATCATTGCACATGTCACATCGACTGTGCTACTACAATATGGTAAATTCAGAAAAAAAATATGAGAATTAATCAGATATATGTCACGGCAATGTTTTATCACGAAACAAGAAAGAGCCATCCCAAATGCAAAGAATTTATTTTACTTTGTCTTTATTTTATTCATTTTTTTTATGTAAATGAAACTTTATATGTGATAGCTTAGTGGTGACTAACATATGGAAATTGTAAAAACTTAAGTGCAGGAATTTTCCAGATCAACATACTCAAAACCACCTGCCCACTCAATCTGGAACCAACAACCATTCAAGGTTACGTAGATGACATTTTATTATTTCTATTCTAGTATATTGTGAACTTTTGTGTCCATTTCTTGTTTATGTGGACATAATTATCTAGAGATATTTCATATTTTGGGACTTTCATTTTGTTTCTGCATTTGAAAGTTCAACAAAGGATCTTGTTTTGCATCTAGTTAATTACATATCATAGTATCATTTTATTTTCAAATAGTTTTACATGTGACATTTTATATTTGGGATTTTTAGCATTCGGGTTGTCCTTTGACAAAAGGTTACATTCTAAGTAATAAAAAAAAGTTTTTTGTGCCATTGCATATCAAAATTAATGATTAGCATCAAGAATCTGCAACTACTGCAGGAAAACATTAAGTTTGTCCAAACTTTCCAAAAATATTCAAAAGAAAAAATCATCAATCATTTCTGTGTTCAAGTTTTAGGGTAAGAGAAAATAAACTAAAGGTCACATTTACCATAACAGAGAACTGTGTCCCTTCAGTATTGAAATGTTAAACAGCTAGCTCTGGCATAACAAAGACACTAAAAGACCTCTCAGGAGACCAAGGTTGTAATGCCAGTGACAGCTCCTCTCAAACTTAGTAAACAACAAAAAGAATTAGAAATGTTCAATCATATTTCAGTTCACTTGTACCTAGAAGACAGACCTCGATATCTGTTATCTATATGCAATAATGGATGGTGAATAGAAACATGCAAAACATGCATAGGCTGCAAATCCCCATTCAGGGGAACCTCTGAATGCTAATGTAAGTACAGCATGTAGATTACGGACTACGGTCACAAAGCATCCAGGATCAAACAATCTAAAAGTCAAATGATCTCAAACAAAATAGAGAATAAAAATATATATATATATATATATATATATATATATATATATATATATATATATATATGTGTGTGTTCAGCAAGTGAAGTAACTTTATTAGAAGTCTCTTTAAATATTGTTATTACTTTTCGAAACTGTTGTCTAGTATATGTTTAAACAGATAGACATGGTTTTCATGGTAGTCTGAAATCCTTAATTAATGATAAGGTGGAATGATAATGATAGGTGGAATAATGGACGAAATACAAAAAATGCCATTTTAGAAATATAGATACATAGAAAGCGACAGCAGAAAGTGATGGCAGCTACATGGCCCATCCAGTATGCCAGCTGTATATTTAAAACTGTATATTTATATAATGGTTACACTTTTTTCTTTTTTTGCCCTTTCTCATCTAAACGCTATGTTTTAGTTAATTTATTCAGTTCCCTGTTGCAAATACAGAAATTCTCATTTGCATTTTCCATATTATTTGCATTTGTCCAATTCATAGTAACTTAGATGGGGGTTGAGGTAACGAGTGACACTTATTTTTACTTAATATAATGCTATAGATATCTTAATTCACCTGTCTTGCTTATTCCCCACTAATTAGATACTAAACACATAGTAGGCTGCTCACCTCGCTGGCTCTCCATATATTCAATGTAAACATTATTTTTATTCTATAAACATGTTCTTTATGCTGTAACTTCCCGTATTTATGTTCTCATAATGTATATTTGCATGTATTTTATGTATGTATGCATTATATATCCAATTGCTTTCAAAGAAACAGGTGTTGAGTTTATCTGCAGTGTGGAGGGTTATTAACCCATTCACCTCCGTGGACCCATGTCAAATGTCTACGGTCAACTATATATTTAAGATCTAAATGTCTTTTTATGGGTTATAAAAGTGATTGTAAATTTTGAAGTCTGGAGGTGAACACACGGCACCTGATAGTGATGTTTCTCTGCATGATCTTGGACTTCATGGATGATTCAGATCTGAGCGCAACTCACTGGCAAGTGCAGGATAGTTCAGTGTTATGTATATAATATAACTCAGTGGTTCCCAAACTGTGCGCTGTAGATCCCTGTTTCAACACATTGGGAGAAATATTATTTTGCTAGGACTGTTTGGTAATTTTATTGTCTTAGTGGTGCCTTTAAAAAATATGGAGACCCCAAGGGTGCCTTGAATTTAGAAAAATTGGTAACCACTTGGTAATGGGTAATGGGGGCTGTGCTTTAGTAACTTTTCATCTGATGCGAATATAGTAATAACATAGGAGGTATCCCATTGGAGCGCGTATTATGCATGTGTGCACATGGTAGTAGCATCAGAACACACTCAGGTATTGCTTTACATGTGATCCCACTCTCCATACGAAGTGGATACACTTTGAAAAAGACTTGCATTCACGTAATTCCATTAAGTACTTTATTACCCCCTTTCCCCTCTGTATGGCTTTCCCGCTGCTGCAATCTTGTGAACATTGGTTTCCTTTGCTTTATGTGCTGCAATATTCAGTCCAAACATTGTTGGTTTACATGGCACGAAAAGAGACACTACAATGAGAGACACTACAATGAGCTTTGTTCATAGCAGGATATTGGGTGTATCGGCAATAATAGCCATTTACCTGAAGGGAAAACAGTCCCATTTATTGGCCAACTAATGACTAGTCATAAACTATGACTATTTATGTCTAGCGTGAGTTGAGTATGCTCATGTAACAATGCTAATACTGTACACTGTGTACGTTCCATCTACCCTTTCACTGAACACTTCTCTGAACGCTATCCGCGGGTTCCAGTGTTTGATCTGAATTGCCTTAGTTGCATGCCCATTAGTTCTGGGCAAGCACATTGAGAAGGAACTCAAATATACATTACGCCATTGGCTGCACATGAACGGCACTGGGTCGTTTTTTTTTTTTTTTAAAATAAAGAATCATTTTGTTGTCCATCAGAAATAAATCCTAAAGCTCCTCTTAGAATGATGAACCCTCTTCTAACTGACATTTACATATGAGGAGGTGGCAGGAAAACACAAAGTCATTGCTGTGAAGCTCTAATCTTCAAACATTTCTGCAGGCGCAACATTTAAAGCAATATATTCACAAACCACAGACTACAATGATACAAACACGCTGCTTGACAAAGCAAATACATGATTGTTCTCTGTCACAGGTCTTAGATTAATTCCTGCTTCTACTTAACAAAAAAGCCTTAGTCCTATCTCCAGCAAGGATGTGTCAGTGTGTTATATCATTTTTTCATGAAATAAATTATAACAACATGTAAAGATATAACAAATACATTTATATCAAAGTAAATCGCATAATACTTTAAAATGAATTGTAAAAAAGGAGACACCATAGGAACAGTAAGCCTCCAGCGATGACATTGTGTGTGTGATACACAGGGATAGGCATTAAAGTATAGTTTATTTTAGTGTTTTGTTCCTCCAGCCCACGTGAATTTCTCTTCCTCTTTGGTAAAACGTTTGTCTAAATGTTTTAGATCTTATTTTGTCAACTTAAATCCAGACGCTTAACGACTGACGCCTCAAGGTGTGTGGCTGCTCCGGGGCCCTAAAGAGAGAAGGGTCCACACCTCCCAATGTTTCCAGGGCCCAAATAAATCCTGCCCTCGCTCTGCCCAAGCCCCGTCTCTTTTTATTGCTGAAATCGCAGCAAATATTCACATTAAATTACAATGCACACCAAAATCAAAGTTTGTCCCCTTATCGGGACAAATTGGGAGGCGGAGCATCCGGAGGTATGGTGGCCTGTGACCAGCACACCCAATGTACTGTAAGCTATCTGAGGCTTAAGACAGCACTCGGCACTCCATAAATGTGCTTAGCAGTGTTACTAAATCCATTTTTTTTTATTATTAATGTAGTTCTCAGTGTCCCTTAACATACAAACAATAAATGAACATATCTAAACCCCAGTGAAGGGGAACACCTAGATGTCTTAGTGCCTGTAATAGGGCAGGAAAGGAGACTAGCTCCCCATAAATTGAAAACCAAATTAACTTGTGCCAGTGGTCAAGGTGGAAATTTTGGCAGTGGTACTATGAACATTTAGCTATAGGCTAAACTGCGAAAGAGGAAAAATGGAGTTGTTACCTAATCATATTTTTGCTGGCTAAAGTTGTATTGGTTGCTATGGGCACACAATTTCTGCAGTTTAGTAAATTAAACCCTTAAAAACATAAACAAGAATGTCAACTTATTGTTTTCTAATTAAATCCTAAGTGTCCCAATTTCAGTTGGAAGTCCTGATTTCAAGTGACGCGTTGTCCCATCTGGCCTGTACTTGGTCCCTTTGGCCTGTTCTTTTCTTAAATTTTTATCTTAAATAACTCAAAAAAGAGCGGAGTTGAGGGCGGGATTTGGATGTAGCAGGCAGGGCTTGTTAGTCCTGTTTTCATACACACATGTTGGGAGGTATGTCTGTGGGAGAAATGATAGTATGTCAGATCTCCTTATACACTCTCCCCCACATTGAGTCCTGGTACACGCTGATCAGCCAGGGCTAGTGCTAGGTCTCTGGGCACCCTTGGCAAGACCTATCAATGCCCCCCAACCATCCAAGCCCCCCCTAGCCCCCTTTGTCCGGTTCACATAGGAAAGGGGCATCGACCATTATATAGAGTAGCAGCAGGTGCCCTCCCAGGCTGGCTAATAATTTACATGTCGGGTTATAATATAAGCTGACATATAAATGGAGAGGGTGCTTATGCCACCCCCTGGGCCCCATCGCTCTAGACAATTGTATAAGGTGGTCTAATGGTAGCACCGGCCCTATGACCAGCACAAATACGGTTTTGGACAGTCACAAGTCTCCCACACCCACAGGCAGGGTTCTGATTGAATGCATTCATGTTAAAAGAAAGAGAAGTAGTAACACGTTACCTAGAAATGAATTGAATTTGTGCTGGTAAATGTTAAATAATGTATACTTCTATTCTCATTTATTCTTCATTGTATATTGCACATTGCTCTATTCAGACGCTTTGCCGAAGATAATAATACTTTCCACAGTCGTGTGAAAAATGGTAATTTAGTAATGACAGAATATCATCGGAAAGCCATTGTCTTAAATATTTGCAATATCTGCTCAACAAACTATGGTGTTTTTAAAAATGCTGTAAAGCTGCTCAGAGCTTTTGAGACAATTATGTTAAACGAAGGAATGAACACAATCCGAAACCTGGGTGTTCTCCAGCAGCAAAACATATTAGGTGGCCATCTTTTACCGCCTCGGAAAAAACTGCAGAGCAGGAAGAAAACTCTGAAGGATCCAGTGGGGACTTTTATTGAGTACGCCATTAAACACATAAGTAATAACTGTGCATTCATTCATAGTGTTCCCATTAAACATTATCCTGTTCCCTGGCTGCATGCCCAAAAAATTATATTATTCAACAAAATACTCACAATATCACTGAACATACCGAGGTAACTTGCAAAATGCCAGATTCAATATACAAGCTTGAAAAAGTAATTGCATCAGGGGGGAAAAAAACTATAATAAAAAAGATTATAATATCATTTTATTTCAAAATAAATATAATCCTCTCAATAGGAGTGTACGTGTTTTTCTAGAATTAACCCTTCACTTTCAAAGTACTGAAAAGAATACAAGAACTTCAGAAATAAAGGACTACTGAGGACATACACTTGGGCCTAGATTTACTAAACATTTTAGGGGCCTAAAACGGGACCAGTCCAGTGACTCCGCCGCAGGCCCCATCCCTTGTTGTTTGCGCATGTTTACGTTTTATTTACATTAAAAAAGATATTATTGTCAACCAGCTTATACCTTTTTCTGGACATACTGGTAGGCGGACGGAACAGCAGGACAGTCTCTCAAAAGCGGGACTGTCCTGCTGAAATCATAGAGATAGAGATGTTGCCCATAGCAACTAATCAGATTCTAGCTTTCACTTTCCTATTGCATTAATAGAGAATGTCAGCTAGAATCTGATCGGTTGCTATGGGCAATATCTCCACTTTTCCTTTTTCGCAGATTAGCAAATCTAGCCCTTTCATGTTATTTGAGGATTACTTTTGCCAAGGAAAGAATATGGGGAGTGATTCAGAACTAATAATTTAGTCTGATCTCTGCATACAGAATGTGAAAATCGTCTGTGCGCACCCACTGTGTCAGTTCCATAGTTATGTACGTGGGTATGTCTTAATTCCTTGAGTACAGAGTTATTCCTCATGGGCGGGTGACTTCAGAAGACGAAAGTGAATAATTTCTTCATCCCGTGTCAGTAGTGTGATGTGCATAAAAAAAAATCTGTACCTACGGAAAAACATTCTTTGTTCTTGATGTGACACATGCATTTTAACACTGATACATAGGAGTGATGCAACATCAGGTTGCTTTAAGGGTTAAAATGAAGCATGTAAAAAATAATGGGACTTAGCTGTACCATAGCAGCTGCACCCAGGCAAGTTACTCCACTGGCAGCACCACATGTGAAGGCACCAGAGGAAGTGCAAGCCAAAATCCTTGATGTCAAATGTTAGTGTTGGCAGTAACTGTACATATATTTATAACAGCCTTGGCGAGTTTTTGGCTCTGATGGAGAGCATGATGTAGGCGAGTGGATAGGAGGGGGTTACTTTTTGCATTTTTGAACTGAGAAATCGATACGTACCTACATTTATTCGTCTATGGGTGACGCTCCTGAATTTACCTCTTTCATTTTGATTGTGTATTTCTCACTTATATAAAACATGTATAAGTTGTATCTCTAAGGATTGAAGCTACAGAAACGGCTCACAGCAGTTGGTTGGTAGAAAAAAGTTTGACCCGTTAGTTAGATAATAGATTAGAGGTGGACTATCCTAAGAAAGTTATAACAGGCTACACTCCCTGGATCCCTCTCTGGTCTGGTTTATGTTTTGCCAAACATGTAATTTAGTTTTTAGACATGGTATAGGTTGGTTCCAGCAGTTGAGGGCACTGTGATAATTTTGGCACAAGGGAAGAATTTATTTAAATTATAGGGTAAGGACACCATATCCTGTTTCTCACGGTTGAGGTCCAGTTCATTGCCTGTTGCGTCATGAGGTTTGCAAAAAATGTAATGGTGCTTTATTTCAGTAACTCCTACCCCAATATGCTAGCATCATCAACTAATTGTATTCCAATTTAACAAATCTATGTCTATCTATCTTTTTTACCCGCTTATATTGGTGTCTTTGTCAATTCTTTAGCTGTATCTGGTGAGATCAGTCATTTGTTGTCAATGTCCTATTTCAGGTCTGTGCCAATGCAAAGACTTGGTGACATTATAGTCGAGGAGCATTTTTCATTCCTCTAGCAACCAGTGATACTAGTACTCAGACTTTTTTTGTGGTGGTACTAGACAAGACTGTATAGAGGTACCAGGCGGAGGTACAGGGGGGATACCAGATTGTCTAAGGCATATTTTGGAAAATATTTTGGGGGTTTAAATGGAATATTTTACAAAATTAACCCAACCAGTTCAAAAATATGTACAGATGTGACACAAAATATGTACAGATGTGTTTCTAAAATACTGTCATGTTGTGGTGTGCATGGCTGACTCTGCATCATGTAGATTTTTGGAAATGTGTCAAAAGACTTCACTAATATGTAACAGCGCACAGGTTGTCCTGCCAGTGACAATGGTTATCTTCTGCATTGATACGCCACCTAGGTGTTACTGTTGGAATTGCAACATTTTAGAGATACTGACAGCATGGCACAAAAGCATATTAGCATGGGGATAAATTCTGCTCCATGGCGGCATTTTAGAAATGTCACATTTATAAACACTTTTAATTATTGGAGTGCCATCCATTTCCACATGGTTACATAGAAACATAGAAACATAGAAAGTGACGGCAGATAAGAGCCACATGGCCCATCCAGTCTGCCCCATTGTGTATTTAAAACGATACCAACCCAAATTTAATCGCTATTTTGTTTGAG
>JABWIB010000002.1:245359-257313 GCA_016617825.1 Platyplectrum ornatum | reverse complement strand
GGCATTACTACTTCCCTCTTTCTGCTACTAATTCCTCTCCCTATGCAACCAAGCATCTGAATTACCTTTCTCATTGCTTTGTTACATTGCCCAGCTACCTTTAAGTCACATGAAATGGTGACCCCTAAATCCCTTTCCTCTTCAGTGTTTTGTAATGTAATGTAGTGGTTAATCTGGACATTTAGAAGTGGTGTTATGGAAAGCTAGAAAATAATAGAAGTAAATGAATATTTATTGTTTTCAATTCAATCAGTGGTAAAAGTGATGGTATAAACCCCCATTTGATACATACATACATACATACATATATTTATTTATACTAGTGGAAATCAGAACAGCTGGGTAAAGTATTTAAAGTATTTAATATTTAACCATGAGGGATACCAGATGGCAGAGAATAAATGCAGTCAAATGTGTTAAGGACTGAACAGCATATGTAAAAATAGGTGTAAACATCATAAAAAACTATATATATATATATATATATATATATATATATATATATATATTTATTATGTGTGTTTATGTGTGTGTAGAGTGAGTATGAAGAATTGGAGTGGTTATATATATATATATATATATATATATATATATATACACACATACACACACAAGAGGAAGGAAATATGGGTGTAAAATAATTGATTACATATTTAATAAAATATGTATATGAGGGAGGGATGTAGAAGTAAATAATTAAGAAGAAGGTAATGGGGCAGACTATGATCGATCACTGGTACATGACTTGATTGTATAATGAGTATCTGGTACACAGCTGAATACGTCTCTGTTCTATAGCACTGGCTATGCAGTGACATTATGTACGTCTTATCGCAGGTGATGCCATCTCACAGCCTGGCTTGGTCTAGCTACAAATCCTTTTTACATCATTTTTTGTAACTCAGGCCATATTCCCAGCCCCATTATTCTTACCCTCTCAGAATGGCCCCATCCAACTACTGAATGAATAATGAATGCTAAGTAAAATAATTAAGTACATGTATGGGCACACAAATGATTCTCTAAAAATGAAAATGACTTTCAGGTATTCTTTATTACACTGGCTAATGCCCTATATTTCAAGTAATTTGCCATTTTGAATAGCTTTGCATTGATGCATAATACAGTTATTACTTTCTAGAATATAGTGCTTCAATATTTCAGATCCTGTAATAACTTTACCGGAGTTTCTAAACAGCAAAAGTATCTCTTTGAAATATAAGCATAAAATGCCCACGATGATACATTGTCATTGTAGTCTGGGAGTGTTCGTCTTGGCACAAATTTATTATATAACATATGGACGTGGCAGCTTTGGCTGGGAGGACGCCGCTGGTTTTGCAAGATGCAGAGTGATGCTAAATTGAGACGTTCGTCTGATCTTAACTATTTATGAACTAGAAATCCTACCTACCACCAGCACATGTAAACAACACAATTCATGTAAAACAGGTTGCGTGCCACTGGACATAGGAGTTTAGATTAAAATAGCCCAATATCTATCTGTCCATCTGTCACAATGTGTATCACAGGTGTATAGTGTAACATACAAAAATATAACCTCGTAAAAAGAGATGTGTTTAGCCAAAATATTAACTGACATCAAAGTAAGATTTTGTCATGAAATATAAATATGTGCAAATGTGACACTTTCTAATTTTCAAAAAAAAAAAAAAAAAATGCCATGTCGCGGTATGCAAGTCTGGCTTTATGGAACTAAATCGTAGCACACAGGTTGTCCTGTCATTGATACGTTATTTTCTGCATTGATACGCCACCTAGCTGTTACTGTTGGGACTGTAACTTTTACTGTTACTGTGTTTACCCGATAATAAGACCTACCCTGAAAATAAGCCCCACCCTAATTTTTGTAAAGCTGTCCAAAATAAGCTCTACCCCAGAAATAAGCCCTAGCGAATTCCCCAGTTTGTAAAAAAAAAAAAAAAAAGCAGGACTGGCGGGCATGAGGAATATAAAAGCAGGACTGTTTATATAAATCTCTGTCAATGTTAATTCAAATAAGACCTACCCAAAAATAATCCCTATAGTGTTTTTTTTTTGGACCAAAAAAAATACAGTAAAACAGTGTCTCATTATCGGGGAAACGTGGTACTGACAGCATAGTGAGAGAACATATTAGCATGCTTTCGGGATATATCCAGTGCCATGGTGGTATTTTAGAATGTTCTACAGTGTCTCAACTGTATGTAAGTGATTTATACATAGAGAACAGTTAAACAGAAACATATAAAAATATATAACGTATGATTAAACTAACAGACCACTGACCGGCAAAGTAAATCGAAATGTCAAACTACTTAAACATGTCATAAGTACTAGAATAAAACAGGAAGAACCTTTATTTATTTCTTCTGTATTCTACAATTCTTATTTCTCCAAAGTAGTCAAAATCAAATGCATTTACTGATAAATTACAGTGATTGCTTCACTTCTTCCCACACTTGCCTCTCACAAATGGTCATAATGTTTTATTGTGTAAATAGCATTGCATAAGAGATCACATGACGCACACTTCACTAATGAGAGGGAAGAAAGGAGGGTGATTGGCTCTGACACAGAAATGACAGCTGAATGAAGAGGCTGCGGTGCGATGTACTTTGTACTATAATAGCACATGTTGACCCATTGCTTGCAGTGCTTTTTTTGCAAGGTAATTGTATGGATCGTGAATATTCTGTATCTGCTACATAACAGGTCTGCAGTTTCTAAGACAACTTCCTGCGCAAGGTACATAGTGTCAAACTTTTTGTTTATTACAGTAGCTCAATCATTTATAGAAGTTTATAAACTTTCTGGAACATTATCTCAAAGATTTATATGAACTACAAATAGAAATAAGTTTATATCGCTATAACAGAAAGTATTCATGCAGCATAATTCCGTTACTTATTTCGCAAAAACCAGGACTGGAAGTTGGGGTGTATACGGGGGTATGCCATACCATCACTTCTCCCACTGATTTAATTAAATAACTACAAATCTCAATTGACTTCTATCATTTTCTATGTTACCATATAATTTTTCAGCAGACTTGGGGCCAGTGATGGGAATCGAGAGACAAATATTTAGCCTGTCGGCCCACCCCAATGACCTGTTGCCCCTCCATAGTCCTCAGATTAACCTTTATGTACAGAAGTCTTAATGCTGAAGATCATTCCAATACTAACAGGGATTATACTAACTTTTTATAGGTTTACCATATCTATCTATCTATCTATCTATCTATCTATCTATCTATCTATCTATCTATCTATCTATCTATATATATATATATACTTACTACTTTCTCTAAATTATATTGTTCTCCCAACAAATGTAGTTGAGATCTTGACTATGTTTGGAATTTCTTTTATTAGTATGAACTTTTCCCTTACAAGCCAAAACACTAATTTAAGAATAGTGCAATGTATGTCAGCAATAACCAGTTTGGGTTAAAGGATGATATTGAGTCCGACATTCAACCTGGTTCAGTTAAGTCACAGTTGAAAGTACATTGTTGCGGTTTTAGGAAGAGCTGATTGGTTAAATGGTTGGCGGAAATGAACCAAGGTCTTGATAATATTGTTCTTTTACTTCCTCTTTGTTTACCCAGAAGGACATCTCTTGGACATTAGAGGAAGTAAACATTTGCTTGGTGGAGTAATTGGTTATAGTCTAGTACTGGCTAGTCATGCTTCCTTGCAATAAATCAAATAATGAAGATTTTCGTCCTAATGCCACCAGGTCTACATATCTTGGAGTGTCTCAGGATTAACTATTATAAAGGGTCGTGGGTTCGATGTAGCCAAGCCAATGACCTGTGACCCTCTAGACAATATATGGTGTTTATACAGTGTCTTCACCACAGACATAGCAAACATGACTAGAGTTCTTAGGTTGATCTTAAATAACATTTATGACTACTTTCTTCTTTTATTTATATAAATTAGGCTCTTCAACTCACCCCTACAATGTTGTCCTTCGTCGTACCCATCAATGCAGTCAAATATTCCATTGCAAAGTTTTGAGAAATGGATACATGTTTTTGTCCCGATGCAGAGGATATGATTCGAGGGGCATTTGTACGCTATGTTTTCTTGACCTGAAAGTAAAAAAGAAAAAAAATTATATTATATTATGGGCTCTCAGTTTTACAACAGGAAACAAAGATAATTGTGTCTAAAGATATAAACATAGAGAGAGAGAAGGAGAGAGAGATAGAGAAAGATGAGAAAAGAGGGGAAGGGGGGAATTCTGTATCTCGCTGCAACCTCATTTTGTGAGGTTTTTTGCTTAGGTTTGAGGATTTGCTATTGGTCGTGTTCATCTAACAAACAGGCAACTTTGAAACACATTGAACCCCATTTATATATGTTTTCTTATTACCCATTGCTTGAGGGCTCACAAGAAGAGATAATCCACATGTAAAAAGCACCTCTATTTGAATCTGCGAGAAATTTAAATCTCCCCTGTGAGTTTCAGGTGAGAATAATCTCGATGGAAATGAAATATTAAAACCTGTATGTGACTCATTTAAAAACGTGTCCAAGCAAAAACAAATGTGCAAGATTCAAGCAAGATTTTTGCAAGGAAGAATCAGAAATCACGACCATTAATGCATCTGGGGCACAAATACTCCCCGCTCCTGGCCCTATAGTAAATTTCCCCCCTGGGAGGGAGCACAAAGTAAGAGAGAGAGAGAGGAGGAGAGAAAGAGGGAAGGAAGATGAGAGGGAGAAGAGAGAGAGAGAGGGACGGGAATTAGGGTACAGAGTAAGAGAAAAGCTGGCTATACACTATAAGATAAATTGTTCCAATCAAAATATTTTTTCAAGAGTAGGTAAAACCATGTTGAATTGCAGAGGGGAGGGGAGTAAAATGAATGTCAGTGTGTGCATGCAATTAATTAAATTTGCCTCCCCTCCAATTCAACATGGTTTTGCCCACTCTTGAAAAAATCTTTCGATTGGAACAATTTATCTTATAGTGTATGGCCAGCTAAAGAAAGAGAGAATTAGAAAGAGAAAGATAGAGAGAGAGAGATAGAGAAGGTCCATTTTTTTTACATAAATATTATTCTCAATAGAGATATAAAAATCCTTGAATGAAAAACAACCATGAAGGCAGCACGAGAATTCATCCTTCCCTACAAGCCATTTATGCAAATGAATTATCTGTCGCTGGTGATAAATGTCCATAAGCAAAATAATGTTTGTACAGATGTTGATGTAAATCACTTGCCATAGACATACGATAATGACAGGAAGAAGCAAGGTTAACGTGTAATTTGTGCATAACCATGTAAAAACGACTAATTAAAAGGGGTGAGTTTAATGGTCTCGTATGTCCCAAGACAGTCATTCTGTGGGTCTTAATGCAGGCTGGAAAGCGCTGATTTAGCCACATAGTGCTGAGTGAGAAGAATCCCATGCAATGCCTTTAAGAACGGAAACATCTCCCTTTATATAGCTCTCTCTCACTATATTCACCCCTCTCTCTCCCTTTTTCTGTCTCTCTTTAACTTTCTCTTACTCTCTCCCAGGGCTGCCTGGAGCCCCCCATATATAATAAGCACAATTGTTGTCCGCCTTTACCATCCATATTTTCACACCATTGGGTTCCCTTAAATTTATACATAGAAGGTTGAAAAGCACTAGAGCTATATAGACAAAAGTACCTTATATAGGTGTATGTGTCATGCTTGAGCAGAGCCCAATGATGGGCTGCAGACTTTTCTTTCTTACACATAAGAGCAGAACACTCTCAATAAAGAGTTAAAAACATCAACCTCAATCACAGGCCCCCTTTCAGCTACGGGCCCGGGTAAAGGGAACCCTTCCTCCCCCTCTTTGACAACCCTTCTCTTTCCTCCTCCTTTCTTACTCTCTCTCTCTCTCTCTCTCTCTCTCTTTCTCTGTACCCCTCCATTACTCTCTCTTCTCTCTCTCTCTCTCTCTCTCTCTCAGCAGATAGCACTGATGCCTCACAGCTATAAGGTTGTAAGTTTTCCAGATCGTGGATCCTGTTCTCTGTGTAGTTTGTATGTTCCCCCTGTGTCTGTGTGGGTTTCATCTGGGTGCTCCGGTTTCCTCCAACATCACGAAAACATATCGGGCCCCTTCCCCACCAATTCTGTCTGATATAAATCGTAAAACACTACATAGTATGATGGCGCTATATAAATACAGATTTCTCCAGTGAGACTATTTAGTGTCAATCACAGAAGAGTTGTGTTGCAGAGGAGAGAACCAGAGGAAAGACTGCCAGGGTAAGTAACGTATATTTAGACTCGATAAAATGATAGGTCAGAGGTTGGAGACACACAAGGGAAGAGATTGGAAGGCTGGACACACAACCTCCTTACTGGCTTATTTCACTGGCCCAGAATTCCTCTTGTCTGCTCTGCATATCCCAACTAAACATTGTAGTGAAAAGAACACTTAAAGCTGCCATCTGGCCCTCTTAAATCCCCTCCATGGGGTATATATAAGCGGTGAGATTGCAGTGAGAATGGAAAGTGAGGAAGTTGCCCATAACAACCAGATTCAAGCTCACATTCTCCAGAGTGTAAAATGGAACTGAGAGCTTAAATCTTATTTGTCGCCATGGACAACTTCCCCACTTTCCAATCTCACTGCAATCTCCCCGCTTAGTACATATACCCTCACATGTCAGGACATAGTGCCCTGTTCCCATATAGAAACAGAAAATTCCATATTTCAGCTTCTGTTGCGAAGACTAATGCACAGAATATGCCATTAAGCTGGATACAGCCCATTGA
The DNA here is from genome assembly GCA_016617825.1 of Platyplectrum ornatum. Taxonomy (NCBI): domain Eukaryota; kingdom Metazoa; phylum Chordata; class Amphibia; order Anura; family Limnodynastidae; genus Platyplectrum; species Platyplectrum ornatum. The sequence continues at coordinate 250,532 of JABWIB010000002.1, read as the reverse complement.
TATTTACACTATATATAACTGTATGTAAGTGTGGTGAAGCTTTATACTTATATGCTAGATGCATGCAGTGGTGTGTTTTTAGTTGAGCTCAGAATGACAGCTATTCACAAAATGCTTTGTGCTGCACTGGGTTGACACATGTACATAAAACGATCACACAAATAAAAACACTCAAACAATAAGCCAGAGGAACCCTTGAACAGATTGAAATGTTTTTTAGTAAATTACATTCTCACCGCAGCTTTTTTCGGGATGCAAATGAAAGCTTTGTTTTGTAACGGTGAGTGAAGTGTAAATTACATTGTGTCAGGTCAGTATGTATAATTAAGTGCAGCAATATTGTCTTTATTATTACCCAGGAAGAGACGGTTCTACTCATCACCTTTTCAATTTACCAAACCCTACCGCCAGGAAAGCTTAGTACACAAGAATCATCTCTCTATCCAGCTACTTCAAACAGAAGACACTACATAGCTCCGGTCTTATGAATATTACGCGTACCTTTGCTGCAGCATTATCAGATGAAGTTGATTAATGACTGTAATTAAGAAAAAATAGCACAGTATTTAAGATAGAAGGCTAATCGCTATAACTACCGGTAGCATCTCTCTCTCTCGCTCTCTTTTTTTTATTTTAAGATCAGATTAAATTCATTTGTAGACTTTAATGAATAATATTTCAATAAATTATGTAATTATCTTAGATTTATGAGTTTAACAATGGGAATGGCAAAAAAAAATTAAATCAACCCCATTTTCTAGCTATTGTTGGGTTATGGCTAGAAAACTATACATATAGGTAAGGTTAAAATAAACACATACGTAATTGTATAAGATGAATCTGTGAATCTGTGCAATAGTAAAGTATTCTCCCTGCATGCAGAGAATAACATTCATTTTACCTCCCCCTTAATTCAACATGGTTTTGCCCAGGTATAACTTTATACTCTTACTTTCAAATCTGTATCTGGGCCTATATTTAATAAGTAGGTAGATTGCAGGGAGATTGAAAAGTGGGGATGTTTCCCATAGCAACCAATCAGATTCAAGCTCTCAGTTTCATTTTACATACTGGAGAGCTCGAATTTGATGGGCAACATCCCCACTCTTCAATCTCCTTGCAATCTCCCTGTAAATATGCTGGCTGGTCCATAGTGCTAATTAGACTGTATATAATAATGTACTTTCCCCTCTATTTATGGTACAAGCCAGCAGCTGAGATGCCTTCTTCTATTTACTGAAAAGCTCATAGATCTTCATCTTCATCAAGATTATCATTGTTTATTTAATCCGTGCCCACAGGAAGACGGGCCTTTGACCTGACCTGTGCCCACAGGGAGATGGCAGCTGTCAGTATGTGATGAAGGTAAAGAAATATAAGGCAAACCTCTCAGCGGTGCTTGAATTTATTACAAAGGAGGATTATCCAAATTCAGCCGAGAAGAAGATTTAAGTGACTGTAAGTATGTCTAGCATTTAGTCTCATAGTAACTCAATAAGGAAACAAAATATTGACAATTGTTTGGTACTTTGTCGTACCTGTGCATTAGATACAGTTCATGATGTTTTTTACAAGATTTACATTTGCTTCCGATTCCTATTTACTTTATAAACAACCTAAGCTGATGTGTTTTCTTCTCTTTTAACATTTATTTACCTCCAGTTATTGTAGAAGTGGGAAACCAAAAACCAGAATGTTTTAATAATCTTTTTCCAACCATTCATACAGATCCAGTACAACTAGCAGTATGTAAATAAATCATTTATTACACAGTAACATAGTTGATAAAAGACACAATTCCATAAAGTTCAACATATTTGGATCTCCTGTGATCCTATTCTTATAAGTGAAGTTGATCCAGATGAAGCAACACCCATCCTAACTTTTCCCTTCTAATAGCCTAACTCTAACTCCCCATGTCCCACAGCCTGGTCCTTACATACTAGCCTAAGCTTCTGTAGTCTGCTGCAGATGCCCCACTGAGAGGGGATCATTATTGTAGGCAGCAGATACCGTATATACTCAAGCCAAGACACCTAATTTAAACCTCAAAATACTGGGATAACTTATTCACATCTTACAGGACAATGACTCGAGTATAAGCCGAGAGGGGCACTTTCAGCACAAAAAAATGTGCTGGAAAACTAGGCTTATACTCTAGTATATACAGTACTCGTCGCAATGTCAGATATACGCATTACCATTAAAGAGATTCACAAATCATCTGTTTTTAAAAATTATGAAATGGACCCCAAGCTGTCGGTTGTATTGTCAAAATATAGAAGTTTGGACCTGGACATGAATCCCATCAGTCGCAAGTTTAAAGTAGAGTCCTGTGACCAAAATTCAGATATTCGAATTCCCACTTTTGCTGTCCTTAAATATAAATGAAATACATTGTGACACAAATAAACACTACAGAGGCTGTAACTGAGGCTGGTAGACTGTGTTTAGATGAATTCATGGTACATAAAGTAAATAACATGTTCAATACCTGTTCTAGACATAAAATGTAATGCAGAAATGGTCTGAAGGTTACGAAGCGTTCCTCTGTCCGTGTCTCTTGGCCGTCTTTATTATTAGGCATTGCATGAATAATGTATGGCATTAAATTGATGTTTAAGCCGTAATGAGAATTAGCTGTTCAGGATAAAGAGTGACCCGAAACCCATCGTCATTCAAGAGATTCTGGAGAATTCAGGGCTAAAACCTTTATAGGTCAACACACAATAATGGCAACACAGGAATACACACAGCTGAAGAGCCAGTGGCTTCCATCAAAAGCAAAAGGTAAAAACAAAGATTCCACTTTGAATTGTGAAACAAAAAAACTCCAAACGACAAGGTCAAGAAGCCGAGATCGTGGGCGCATTGTGAGCGGCACATTAGAGAAACGTACGACTGCGAGTACTGCTCTTCTGAATTTAGAAGTGGTCATTGCTTTACAAACAAAGGAGTTTTCTGCATTCAATTCAACAATCCCATATTATAAGTATACAATGACCCATCTGCTATTATATTTGAAGTTTGCACTTCAAGGTTTTTCAATAACTAATTGGCTACCATGATGACTGACTGTGATGTGCAACTGCAAGCTAGTGTCCAATACTGACACCCTCAGGTTCCTCCACTGGCATATGGATAAACACAACTTCTTGGCCATTGTTTTGCTTCCACGGGACCCCTTTACCTGTGGCTCTGTTTGTGTTCCAAGCCACTCAAAACCATCTATTCCAGTAGCAGAACATTGGACAGGATTTCGAATCTTGTCCACAGACCGAAATCCACAACAGAGCATGAAAAAATGTTCTGTGTGCTGGAACTTCCGCCCGCTAGGACCAGTCCTTAAATAAAACAATTGGGTCTGGGTTTGCGAACGTTGATCCATATTGCTATACCCTGTCCATCCATACAAGAGTTCACTCCCCTGTCCCGCACACCTGCACAGGTTTACACTCTCATGTGTAAAACCATGTTGAATTGCAGGGGGGGGGGGGGTAAAAAGAATGTCAGTGTTTGCATGCAGGGAGAATACTTTATTGTTGCATGTTGCACAAAGATACTGACCAGCGTTACTGTTACACTGTTATTACACCTGTTCTGGAAACATCATCTCTCAACTCTAATACTATTAGCAACTGATAAAATTTACCTCCCCTGCAATTCAACATGGTTTTGCCCATGAGAGTGTAAGTCACGAGAATGTAAATCTGAATCTGGTCCTTTATGTGAACTGAGTTTGTAGTTAACCGGAGCTGGCTTTGCCCAAACCAAACCTCCATGATATTAACACTTTAAAGAACTCTTAGGATAAGCTATAACTATTTTGAACACTGACTTACAAGTAAGTAAAGAAAAAAGTATCATTACAATAAATAGTCCTAACCATGTATAGTAGTAGTATAGTAGTATCTCAGGCAGTGATGTTTCTCCTTCTTACTCTTTCTTTTCTCTTACAGGCTGAAAATCAGGCATAACTACTTTAATGTTGTACATTTTTTAATATAGCCCCTATGAAGAATTTTTGAAGTTGCAGCCACTTCTTTGAGCCCGCTCAGCAAACTTCAAATTGAACAATGTCCCATCACTAAATAGCCAGTGACCTTCCACCAGCTACTCATCCACCAGAGGCACACTGCCCTTCTTGTATGATCTGCAGAGTAATTTAAAGGCTCCTGAAAGAGGCTTATCACATTCTGCACTCGGAGATAAAAATGTATAATGCACTCTAGAAGTATCCCAAATATAATTAGGGAACAAAATAGCACTTGCAATAGGCTTCCATTACAGAGATGGGATTTAGATCTTTTAGATGTCTCCCATGAAAGCAGAAGATGAGGCTTGAGGCATTGTTATATGTGGTAAATGACAGAACATGCCATATCAGGAACAAATCAAAGGCAGAGGCGTACAAGTTGTTCTTTACTATATCCAGTAACAGGTTTTCTTATCGGTTTCTAAAGTAGCATTTTTCTGCTCTTTATGCACATTCTTTTGTCATGGCAGCTATGTCCTGTCTATGTTTCATAATACAGAAGCTTCAATTTAGAGTCTTGGCTGAAAAGTTATACACAATAATCACTACATTTACCCAATTATATAAAGACGCACCATCCCAAAATTTCCAAGAAGAAAATTATTTTGCAGCTGCAATGGCCATAGAGATATTCTTGCAAATTACATAAACATCCAATGTGCTCAATTTAGACCAGGGCTGTAGCGTATTTTGAAGTTCTTTCACTAACCATGTGTCCACAAAACAAATCTCTGCAGGCAGGGCTTTTATTGTGGTCCAAGTACAGTAAGGTGGAACATTTGCCGTAAGCACGATTCAGCTGCAGGACACATTTAAGTTAAGCATGATTACATGACAACATGGACTCCACAATGACTTATCAGACCACAATGACTTATCATACACCATGGTCCTGATCCAGTCCTGATGGCGTATCATATTGGACCAGGATCGAGACTTACGTACCACTGAACTTACAAGCATAAAGTGGGCAAAATCATGTTGAATTACAGGAAAGTTAATTAGTATTACAACAATATTACAATTGAGAGATGTTTCCAGCCCAAGTGTAATAACAGTGTAACAGTAACGCTGGTCAGTATCTGTGTGCAACATGCAACAATAAAGTATTCTCCCTGCATGCACACACTGACATTC
>JABWIB010000002.1:226529-243464 GCA_016617825.1 Platyplectrum ornatum | reverse complement strand
CTCCCCATTTATTATGCATTCCCTCTGCACAGCCTAACCTTAACCCTTCCCTTTTATCGCTGCAATATAGAGGTAGTTTGCAGAAGTAGGGATATTTTGGTATATTTATTTATTTATTTTTTAAATGTCAAAATAGGAAATTTAGTATTTGAAAATGCATTGGCCTTACAAAATATATCTGTCCTTGTCCTAAAAACTTAAAAAAAAATAAATGAATAAAAAAAAAAAAATTCAAAACTTAACATTGATTAAGGGCCAGCACGAGAAAGCGCTTGCAACTGTGCATTAAGTATCTCGCACATATGTAACTTAGGCCACTTCATAACATTAAGATTTCGGGAAATGTGAATAGGCTGCACTAATATGTAACAACACATAGGTTGTTATTCCATTGACAATGGTTATCTTCTGCATTGATACGCCACCTAGCTGTTACTGTTGGAACTGCTGGAGTTACTGATAGTAAGGCGCAAAAGCATATTAGCATGAGGATAAATCCAGCGTCCTGGAGGTATTTCAGAAATGTTATAAAGTGTACTGTCTGTACATAGTGAAGTCAACTATACAAAATATGCAGCAGATGACTGGAACGATTAACTTGCTGTATTATTTAAGTCAGAACAAATTCGGGGATGAACTATTTGTGGGTCATAAGAAGTTACCCAAGGTCTACCCCGCATATGTATCTTAATGCGTACAACCCTTTATGTCAGACCGAGCTGTGTACCGACTTGTAACGTAAATGTTACTGAAAAGAGCTTTGTGCAGAAATGTCATTATAAATGTCACTACTTCTGCATTTCATATCATTGTAATAAATACATTATACAGTTTAAAAGGAAAGTGCTTGAAGTTTTCTGCATGTTTTAGCTCCAGTCCTGGCTGCTCTGACTCTTGGAAAGTGAAAGTAAGTGGTTGCTATGGGCAACATCGTTCAGTCTCTTTTAGAAGTAAGGTAACGCGAGTCATTGTAATCCCACCCAGCACTCGACACCGCAAAAAACATTGACCACGCACAACTAACCGAAATAAAGACCTCATAGACCTATGTGTACTTTAAAGAAAGAGGATATAGTTTATTCATTAATGACCAATTTAGAATAGATTAAATCTAAGTGGTTAGGGTTAGGGTTAGGGTCAGAGCTGTAAAAGGAGGTCAATAGCAGACGGGGACTACCTGTCCTCCTGTGCTTTATATCCCATCAAACCCCTCCTTAGCCATTACTCCCACCTAATAACCTTTTGCCCCTGCCCCCTAGCCTTTCCTTGTTGACCTCTCCATCACCTCTCTTTCTGTTTATCCTATATGTATTCAGATAAATCTGTTTCAAAGTAGTTCGCGTGCAAATTTTCCCCTTACGCAAAAGGGAGAACATTTGTATCTTATTATCTCACGTGTATAAAAAGACGCACATTTTCAGTACCGGAGAAAAAGCATGCGGCCAGATTTTTCCCGTCTTCGCGTTAGTTTGAATCTGGCTCATAGAGTGGGATCAAGCCTGCAATTGATGCCCCTTTGCATCTATAGGGCTCTCAGTGTTTATTTCTCTCGTAAAGATTAATAAGCAAATGTCGTAACCTTACTGGCTTTAAACATGATACATTAAGACTGCCTATATTTACTGAACTGCAACCAAATTGTAGATCTCAGTCTGATTTTGCATATTGGAGAATGTCTAATTGGTTGCTATGGGCAATATCTCCACATTTCCATTTCCGTAGTTTAGTAAAGATAGGCCCAGGAGTAAATCCCCCAACAGACGCTTAGCCAAGGGAGGTGTGTCTACTGCTCAGCCAAAAGTGGCTGAGGTCCTGCAATGGTCTCCATATCCCTGCCAGAAGAAACTAGGAACTGTCAACATGAGGGTGTGGGCAGAAAGTGGGATTTATGTAAAATAAACCCAAATCTCTGCCCCATGAATGACAAACAACTCTTTTGCCATAGATATCCAAGACTTAAGGACCTGGGAGACTTGCCAGCTCTTCCAGGATATCAGGAGAACTGCCCGAAATTCTGGAGTTGTCCTGTTTGGGGGCCACCTTCTTTAGGATGCATTCATCTATCTAATGTATGCCCAGCTTACCAAACATCTGTATTCAGTCTAACACTAAAGACACTATAAAACTATGTTTCTATATTTATTGTACTGTACGTGACTTAGAGAAATGACAAAACACTTTCCTGTGTACACTCAGATGGTGCCATAGAAATTACATTATGAGTGTTTTATAACCTGCTTTATCCAAAGGTTTGTAAATTAAATATCCAGTAATTTGCCTATTGTTCAGCAGTTTACTTGNAATTTACTAGGAACATTATAATGTCGTAAACAACATTTACTTTGATCAATTCATGCTTTGTTACTGAAGTAATAGTCATAAGATATGAGTGTTAACAAGCGGAATCAATGCACTGCTGATTGCTTCTGTGTTAATGATTGCATAAGGAGAGTAAGGAAAGGCATGGGATAATATTACCCTGTACTGTATATTTTATAAGGCAGCACACAACCAAACAATCAGCCGTAATCACACCAATCATCTCGGAGATCTTGTTGAAGACACTGGTCTGCACAGCTGTCATTATTTTGTTCATTTCAGTGGCGGCATTTACTGGGGTTATATTCTCCTCCCAAGACAAATGAATACATAACAGATGAGATATTTTCCCGTCAGCTGAACTTTCTTAAAGAAAGTCTTAAACCCTAGTAAATGTTTTATTTCTTGTTTCCAGGAGATCTTAGAGGGGCGATTTGCTAGAATGATGGAGGCGACACCTCATGACCTGAGTTCTATAATGTCAGGGATGTTCCCAGGAACCATACAAAGGACAGACAACTATCAAAAAAGAAGAGATGCTGACACTGAACATTTGCTGCCTGAACGATCGATGGATTCCTGGCCCCAACAGGTGAGTTTTTCCCCCAACCCCAATCCTTATCCTAATACTCACCCTACCCCTTCCCTTTTCCATTACCTCACAGCCTAACCCTAACTTTCCCCTTGTATGATAAGTTCCCTTCCTGTAGCCGAACCTTAACCTTCCCTTCTATTAACCAGTTCTTCCCCAAAGCCTAATCCCAACCTTCCACATCTATGTTCTATCCCCTCCCCGTAGCCTAACCCTAACCTTTACCTTCTAAGCGACATCCCTTCCCCACAGCATAACCCTAACGTTCCGTTTCTAGACTCCATCCCCTTCCTACAGCTTAACCCTAACCTCCCCCTTCTACAATGCATCCTCACCCTGTATCCTAAAACTACCCTTTACCCTCTATACTCCTTGCCCTAAACTTAACCCTCCCTTATCCTCCCCTCCATGCATAGCATTACTAATGTATCAGGGGCACAAAAAATGGCAAAATTGCCATTTTGCCATAGCTACCCATTTATTATTACAACTTCGAAATACATCCATTTTTAAAGTATAGAAAGATGAAATGTAGCCGTCGGCGGTCATTGTTTCTAAAATTTCAAACCCAATAATGATGAATTGTCTACAAATTGTGTTGGAGAAATTAAAACATGCAGGATTTGACTAATTCCGAAGGATTCTGGGAGCTATGCTCCAATTTCATAAGTCTCTTGGACGTTCCGGCGTAGTTGGCAATTGTCCATTAATTGTAATTCAAGTTTAAATCTCTTGATCCCCAAACACTCCCTTGTAAGTCCCAGGATTTTGTGACCTACCCCCAGAGGTCAGTATTAAGCAGGGCTGCTTCCAATCAATCCAGATACAAATCCATGCTTGAGAAGGCACTCTCCGGACTTATGCACTGTCTAGTTGCAATAAAAATATATAATATATAATATATATAATATAGCATTGTATGTCAGAAATCCAATGTTTCAATTGCCAATAGGCCATTTTCCTCAGGGCAACATACAATGCAACCCATGGCTATACAACAGCATCTCTGCATAAGACTATTCATTAAAGATACACCATGCTATTCAGTTGTTTAAGTCTCAATAAACATATTGTGGATGGACAAAATGTAGATAGGGCTCATGCAGGTGAATCAGCCATTTGCCATTAATGATTTCCCCTAGAAAAGTGAAATCTTGGATATAGGTAATTAAGTACACATTAATTGCCCACACTCTAATGCACCTTTCTCTAAAATAACCCAGTTTTTTCAAATTTCTTTTTTCCTTTCTTAATTACACTGCATTAAAGTTCTTCACCAAATTAGTTCATTTAACTGACTATTTCCATTATGAAGATAATCTAGTATTTGGCATTTAAAAAGGTATGCAATCATTAAAACCATGCCCTAAAAATTCAGATTGCAAACTCCTTTTAAACCAAGAATATGCCAGCCCCCGGGTCTCTCCAGGGAATATTCTAACTTTGCAATCTTGTACATTTCATACAGCAGCTTTTATGTTCAGGGGAGAAAATAGATAAGAGTGTTGGATCTACTTTCATTTGCTATGTTCTTTATATTACAATTCTACCCCCTTACTATAAAGCGTATGTATTATCTTGCATAGATGTCTTTTACTGAACCATTATGTACAGAACTTGATTCCCATTATCGAAAGATCAAAAACATATAAAATGTTTGATGTATGCTGCATCTAATCGGCATACATTATAGAATTATCCCAAAAATGTCGTCTTCTGTTTTATTTTATTTTAACAAGAGTCATAAAATCACTGGAATTGTTTAATTAAGTTTGTAAAAGTTGACAATTGTTATAATACGTGCATTTTTCGAGCTGTAATACATATTTTTTTTAGCTTACTTATATAAATTAAATACAAGAGTCAAGCTAGTTATGCACTCAAATCCAACTCTAAACTGATCTGCTTATGTATTCACTGCCTACAGTAGGTACAATAGTGTATTTATTCTTACTAAATATATATTGTGACAGATGACGGGTTAGTGACTGTTTATTGGCAGTCTGCTGTGTCATTGTCCTTTCCTTGTTTCTATGTAACACATGCATAAACATACAAGCTTATTTGAGCAAACACGATTTTATAGAAACAAGGAATATTTTGCATGGTTTTCTGAGGTGAAAGACTATGGTCTTCTTACCTTAAGAAATTTGTGTGTTGAATGCAGGGCTGGAAATGGGGGTGTATACGGGGGTATGCCATACCGCCACTTGTCCCAACATTGTAATTGAAAAACTACAAATCTCCCCATTGACTTCTATTATATTCAGTGTTTTCATACCCCCTCTTCTAAATGTTCATACCATCACTTCTAAATTTCCACTTCGACCATGTATGTAAGCATGAAATGTATGAAATAAGTTGTGACATTATATATTGCTGTCAGAATTAACTCTCTTAATTTAACTCAATTTATCACCAATCTATTTTTTGTTGGCTTATGTTATTATGATTATTATTAACATTTATTCATAAGGCTTCAAACGGTTTCAGTAGTTCAGTAGAATTTGGACAAGACAATTAAAAAAACAAGACAACAAGCATAGCCAAAGGTACAAAGTGATTACACAGAGTGGTAACAGCTACACCAACCATATGATTCCATACACAAACTGGGGTTGCCACAGATGTGGACCGTGTTCGAGGGGACCTCTTGAGCCAACATAAGGATAAGTAGTCCTAACCAATAACAAAATGGGCTGAGACTCAAGTTGAAAGGTTTGGTTGATCTCATAGGTTGTGATTAGACCATGGGATATATATATATATATATATATATATATATATATATATATATATATACATCTGGTTATTGTAGGCAGTAGGCAGTAATATCCCCTGATGAGCTCCCATATTGGAGCAAAAACTAAAACATGTTTGTGTTGGGTTTAATAATGACTGTTGGTTGGTTTGTTTGATTTGTCTAGGGAAAACTAGTGTATACTTTTAGCTGTGTTTAGGGTAAGGATTCTGACGCCCTTATCGGGGCGGGTGCCCTGATTATTGTCACTCATTGTATAATTCATGGGGTGTGTTTGATGTGTCCTCATATTGTTTTGCTATTTGGGTGATGATCATCCTATTTTGAAAAAGTGTGATAAATAAAAGTTAACGTTTAGATACTATACTGTTATCCCCCCCATGTGACTGTAGCTTATGGTCCTTTGTGATTTTGCCTAACATAATGATTACCTAGAGCTGGGGAATTATGCTGAGAAACTGATGTGGGATGTGGAGTGACATGGATCGCAAAATTAGACAAAGGATGGGGATAGAGGTTGGGCTGGGGTGAGGAAGATGACAGGAGGGTCGGTGTCCCTGCTCTTTCAAGCTTACATACCAATGGTAGGAGCATCAATACAAAATGTAGTGGGCTACAACAACATGACAATCATATAGCAGTATTACTGTTTGGAAATGACTCTTAATATACATGGTAGTACTTGTGCAATGGTATCTTCTAAAATGTGAATGAGTAATCATCCAAATAACAAAGCCATTAGGATAATTATTGTATAATAGTCATAGAATTGTGCATCCGTTACATAGTGGAGCAAAACGCTGAAGATAATGATTTGAACTCAGGAGAAGCTACATGAAGCGTTCATAAACTACATTCTCCTAAACTCTGGTAAGTACTCTTGAGGACCCTCATTTTCTATATATAAATTAGGCAACTGGATAAAACCACTTAACTCCACTAGAATATCTTTCCCAAGACATGAAATAACAAGAAAAAAGAAATCAGAAAAATATCTTCAAATCACCCATATGGACCTGACGTTTACTTTACTAATATGTCAGCATTCTATTATATTAGGGCTGGATCCTGACTCATATCAGTATACCGAATGCTGATTTTGCTTAGCTAATACTTTGTTAGCTGATTCTATTCCCTTTGGGGAGACTACTCGCACATACTGAGGGAAATCCGCACACAGGACACTAATATAAAGCTAAAGCCAGACCTTACTGTACAATTACATAGCTCCTCCGCCCCTATGTGTATCTCGCATGCCCCCCCCGTGACAACTTTGTAAATTGTGTAGGTTATGCAATGTACAAGTGCTTGCAAAATAGAGTGTGTATCGCACTCTGTTTTGTAATGTGTTTCCACAATATGGATCCGGCCCGTACTGAGTTAGACAACTCATTGACATTGTGTTCTAAGCAGAAGGAACGTGCTTTAGATGTTACAGATCATGAAATATACCAATTACATTGAGGTTTACTTCATTTATTCATAGTCTAGACCGGTGCTACACTGGCCCACTTCGAGCACTCCCGCTAATCCTCAGCTCCTTTAAGACTGAAGTGGGAACATTTATCACAAAATCTTGAAGGGTGGGCGTATACAAGGGGGCAAGGCTTAGCGCCATACCCCCATTTCAAAATCCCCACTTCGAGTAATGGTCTAAACATAACACAACATTTTCTGATTTATATGGAGACCTGTTTTTACAAGCTAACAATGTCATTAGGAAACACTATATAAAGTGCATTGTCCATTGCATTATCTTGGTTTGATTCCCTCTGCATAAGACAGGGTCCCCATAGATTTTTTGTCTTTATGTTATGCTATTACATTATGGATTGTACTTATATAGGTGAAACAGATTAGGCCATACATTTCTGTAAGCTGTCTTTTGGTGACAGGTCTTATATTAGGTCTATAACACCTAACTGACGGTAACTGTCTTATATACAGCCATTCAATAACATATGTACTTTTTAAAGTTGCGGTTTTTCAGTCTAAGACAAAACCAGGCTGAATACGCTGTCATTTCCATTCAACTTTGTGAATATCCTGAAGCAGTGATATCCCGTGGAGAGTATTTCTACCAGAAAATCAGTTTGAACATATAAAAAGTACATTACTCTGGAATGTGTAGGGTAATGACATTCCGGCAATATAAAAAAACATAGAACGCACAATGCTTCGTGTGATGATCGCTCGGTACTTTGTTCAGTTATTGCTACCAAAGCCTGACCATCATAGCTTCAAAAATTGCCGGTAATACATTAATTATATTTAATGTTATTACTGCAGCCTTTTCTCAGTGGAATGGACTAATCTGGAAGTCATTGTGGTTGTGTAATAAACATCCCAGAGATATGTTTCCTTTTAGATTTCAGTTTTTTTCAGGGGGATAGATAAAAGGATGCATTACCGAACATAAAAAAATCTCTGCTAACATAACAAATGCCCGATACGAACATATAAAGAAAACAGAAATAGCCACAAATAGCCACAAAAATATATACAGCATAATGTACTTACTGATTTCTTTTGTTTGATTGTTTGTAAAGCAGGGAGATTGCATAGTGGGGATGTTGCCTATTGCAACAAAAAACCCCCAACAGTCCCGCTTTTAGCTTTTGAGGGACTGTCCCCTCTCCCTTCCACCTCCCAGTTTGTCCTGCTAAGGCATAAAAAGGGGCGGAGCTTGGGTGGGAAGGGGACGGAGTCGGTTGTACCGGGTGGGGTCGGGTGTGCCAGGGGCAGAGTCTGAAGGGTCTGGGGGGTGGGGCTTATGTGTCCCGCGGCCCAGACCGCGTAAGTTGGGAGGTATACAACCACTGAGATTCAAGCTCAAATTCTCCAGAATGTAAAATGAAACTGAGAGCTTGAATCTGATTGGTTGCTATGGGCAACATCCCCACTTTTCAATCTCCCTGCTTAGTAAATGTAGGCCCTGCTGTTCACATTGGGCTTGATCCTGATTTAATAATATTTTCCATAGGAGCAAGCACCATTTTTCCTTTCATAAGTTATGATGGTATCTTCTTCATGTATTCCCCTGCCACTCTCATCACACGAATTGGCCACTTACATGTCTTCCTTGTGTCCTACACACGCATTTCTATGGGGTAAAGATCCATATAACATGTCCTTAGGCTAGGTCATACTGTTAAATTTAAATACCTCCCCCCACGATAAGATTTACACTCCAGGTATGGAATTTAGGGATACAGAAAATCATCTGTCTTTATTAAAGGCGTATCAGACCAAAATTCATCATCTATCTTTGCATTGTCAGAATTAGGAAATATTTTTACTCCCCAAAGAGATATTTATTTACATTTTACAATATACACAATATACACGAGGCAGACTGCCTGTAGATTTACTCAGCAACTTATGTGATAGTAGCTCGACTTAACTGCAGAAAAATTCTTAAAAGTTGCTGCTTTCTAAAAATTGTACCAGATTTATCAGGAATGCGAATAAAAATATAGAGCAGTTTATTATATGAATATGATATGTTTCCCCAGATGCATTGAACCGTGAAATAAAGCAAAACGCGTTTTATGGTCATTTCCAGTTCTATGTATTAATAGGGTGCCGTGATCAAGGCTTTTACACCCGGCACAGCTGTTATCCAGCATTTTAAAATGATTGACTCACTCAATAAATCTGTACTTGTACACACTAGATTATTTCCATACAGGATTCCATTTGACTTCAGTTCCCTTTAAAACCGAAATATTACAAAAAGTTTATGGTATAATAAATGTTGTCTAGATGAGTATAGTATAGTAATGAGCATTTCATGTATTTGGTGATATGTATCATCATTTTTCCAAAAATAATTTATTTTTAACCTGCAAAGAATAAACATCTTCGTTATTATTAATGCCCATTGTTTTGATCATTGTTTTTGAAAGATTTAATGCAAACCAATTGGCTCCTCTAGTATACCTATTTATAACCATAAAAACCCAACCTCCCAAATAATTTATAGTTCATACAGATACTTTATACCGTTTCTAAAATATCTGGATTTATCCCGGAAGCATGCTAATATGCTTTCGCTCCATGCTGTCAGTAACTTTAAAAAGTTGCAGTTCCAACAGTAACATCTAGGTGGCGTATCAATGCAGAAGATAACCATGCATACAGCAAGATGGCGGTATTTTAGAAACTCAGGGGGAGAAGGACCGTCCCAGCAGTCTGAACGTCTAGCGCACAGTTCCATACATTGTTCCATACATTAGTAATGCCACCCGCTAACACCTGGAGAGCCATACACCCTGCCAGGAAATGTGTCCGACTTTGGCACTCTGCCTATGAGTCGGGTATCATTGAGACAGAGGATGTGGTCCATTGTATGTAGAGACCTAACAATGAGGTACCTAGCTGACTGGGGTCTTAGCGAATGTTTGGAACATTGTGTAATGTGCAGTGCACTTAGTACATCATTCTTAGCTTCCTTTGGTTCTCAGACAATAGTTATCTATGTTTGTAAAATTGTAATATTCAAAAATGTATGCATATTTCCCATGTACTGTTCTATACTGTACCTTTTAACCTTCATTCTGCTTGTTACAATGGCTTCTGGATGGAAAGAGTTGTTTGAATTAAATTGATGTAGGAGCGTAAGCATGCATATTTCAGGCATGTCAAGGTTCTCCGGCGTTATACTATACATTATATTTGTCATTTGCTATGTAGATATGTGGAATATCACAATGGCTAATGTTATCTATTGAAATGTAAGATCAACAAGTTTTTAGAAAGACTTTTAGTAAGTCTCTGTACAATCTTTAACAATAACATAAGGTATGCCAAGCATAGTACTTTCCACATTCCGCTTTGCATCTGGGGTATAAATGTTAGCGGCATTAGTTTTATAAAGAAAAAAGACAACTGGGAGTATTACATGTAGGGACTTGCAATCATTTGTAAGATAGGGCCAGATTCATATCTTTAGGCACCCATGACTTAGTCACAAGTGGGTAAAACCATGATGAATTGCAGGGGGGGTAAAATGAATGTCAGTGTGTGCATGCAGGGAGAATACTTTATTGTTGCATGTTGCACACAGATACTGACCAGCGTTACTGTTACACTGTTATTACACTTGGGCAGGAAACATCATCTCTCAACTTTAACACTGATTGCAACTAATGAGTGCCCAAAGATCTGAATTGGCCTCTATTTCCCAGAAATGGTGAGCAGATCACTCGTGACTAGGGTATGATGACATTATCAGAGGTTGTGGCCAAAGTCACCCAAAGATACATATTCTGCATAACTAAATGTTAAATCTATAAATTATAGTTCAACTTGGAAACCTCCTCTCTCAACTCTCTCAACTCTATCTATATTTGCACAGATTAACAATGCCAATATAAGCTTTTACCCGTTTTACTTCTACTCTCAAACTTTGGAGCAGCTCCAAAGATATGAAAAGAAATATAGTATTGATTTAATGAAGCTTCTAATGAGCAAGCAATTAAAAAATGTTACTTGTAGCAACAAATAAGGTTTTAGGATTTTTTTTTTATATGTTTTACAAAACGATAGAAAGCCTCTGATTTTTGAAATTTTCTATGCCTTCACCATCGCCCTTACATCTAAGGCCTATGTTTACTAAGCAGTGAGATTGCAGTGAGATTAAAAAGTGGCGATGTTGCAACTAATCTTATTCGAGCTCTTAGTTTTATTTTACATACTGGAGAATGTGAGCTCGAATCTGATTGGTTGCTATGGGCAAGATCCCCATTTTTTCAATCTCACTGTAATCTCACTGCTTAGTAAATGTAGGCCTATATCTTTATTAACCTAAAATTAAGGCATTGTTTATATATGACACTTAATAACGTTTCTAAGATACCGCCATGTTGCGTTATTCATGGCTGGTGCTACTACTTGTAGATATTGCCTACAGTCCCAGGCCGGAATTCAATCCACACCCCAGCATTGGCCCGGTGCCATGTACTGGTGTGCCAGCCACTGCCGGCAGCCTTCATGAAATCACGTGGAAACCATTATTGGTGTCAATGTGAATTTAAATAGGCCCAACAGCCACCCGCAGTGGTGTTGTGACATGACGTTATGTGGGAGGCCCAGACGCTCGGGACTTTGTGAGTTCCGGGCCTGGGCAATTGTGGCAGCGGCCCTGTTCGCAAATGTGTCAATGCTTTTCAGCCAACAGGTGGTCCTACCATGGACAATGGTTATCTTCTGCAGTGATGCGCCACCTAGCTATAACTGTTCAACTCTTCAGAGTTAGTGACAGCATGGCGCCATAGCATATCAGTACGCTTTCGGATTTAATCATGGCGATATTTTAGAAAATTCACAACTGTATATACACAAAACACAAAAACCTCCAATGATTTTAGAAACGAACCCATCCCTATACTCAATGTATTAAGTTATTGCAAATAACAGATTTTTTTTTTACAACCAAAGCAAAGGAAAAACAAGAGCATGAAATCAAATTTGAGTAAAGTAAATTCTTTTTCTATCATAAGAGAGAGTAACCGGTAGACGTGCGGAGAGAAACCAGTAAGTGCCTCACTGCAGGTGTTGCAGCCCCTGCCAAGTATCAATGTCCTGAATATTATGTTTTCAATGTCAAAAAATCAAATATTTCTCTATATCTCTGTGGGGACGTCTTTTCCTGCTGAGAGCTTCTGTACATCAAACCCTGCTGCTATTTCTCACCTTAAACAGAAATAAAGTTTTGTTCTTCGGTTCTTTAGATTAAACATCTACTTTGCCTTGGTCTCTGCTTGTGTGCAGTAAATAACTGGCGAAAAGACAGATATAATTTAGTTGCTCAAACACGAGAGTAATGATCAGTCCCAGATGAAATGCTGGAAATTATTATCCAAACAGAAGATCAGAAGCTGTGTGGAGAAATGCCCAGAACCCGACTGAAACACACAGAAGATGGGGACAACTCAGACGCCTGGATCCTGCTAATTAACATGAATTACATTAATGGGGCATCCGATGCACGGTATCCAATGATAAAGTGTGTGAGAGTGGTAAGGAGAGCGGAGAAAGGAAGGAGAGATAAGAGCGAAGGGAGAGAGAGAATAAATGGAGAGAGAGAGGTGAGAGAGAGCAAAGAGAGAGAGAGCAGAGAGAGAGAGAGAGTGCAGGTAGATTAAAAAGATGGCTGAGGGAGAAAAGAGAGAGAGGAAAAGTGAGTAAGGAAAGAAATAAAAAGAGAAAGAAAGGAGAAAATACAGAAAAAGTGGGAAAAAAGAAAAAAGTTGGAAGAGGGGATATAAAGGGAAACAGATGAAAGAGAGAAAATGGAGGGAGCTAGATAGGAGGGAGAAAAACATAGACAATGGGAAGACATAGAAAGAATGCAGAGACATATGAGAGTGATTGAAAGGGGGGAAGTGAGAGAGAAATAAGAGAGAAAGAGGAACACTCATAAAGGAAGGATGTGGAGAGAGAGAGAGAGAGAGATGGGGGGTGAGCACAGGTAGGGGACAGTTGGTTGGGTGGAGTAAAGGAAGGCTTAGGTATGGAGAGAGAGAAAAATAGAGAGAAAGGGAAAAGGAGGGCAAAAGTGGAATAAATAGAAAAGGATAAAGTACAGAGAAATTAGAGAAATATAGAGAAGAAGGAGAAGCTGAAAAAAAAACAATGGAAGTGATATGGGGGGGGGGGGGGGGNAAAAAGGAAAAGAAAAAGAAAGAAAGAGACAGGAAGGTAGACTGATAGGCGAGAGAAAGAGAGATGCTGGTAGTGGGAAAAAGAGAGAAAGAGACAACAGAAAAAGAACAAGGGAGAGAGAAAGAAAGAAAGAAAGAAAGAAAAAAAGAAAGAAAGAAAGAAAGAAAGAAAGAAAGAAAGAAAGGAGAGAGATCTGCTGTTATAAGAAAAATAGGTAGAGACAGCAGAGAGAGAGAGAGAGAGAGAGAGAAATAAAGAAGGAGAGAGAGATCTGCTGATAAAGTAAAAGAGGGGGAGTGCCAATTTATCAGGAAATTCAGAACTGTTTATTCACTTGGATCCTCACGTCTCTGTCTGAAAGCAAAACAAAAAAATGGAAATGGATTATTAGGACGCTCTGAACGCTGCATGGAAAAGACGAAAGTGGTTTTTCTAAAGACATAAGAAGTTCCATCAAGGTCTCATTTGTAGAAGCTGAGTTTCCTAATCAGACTCCTTTGGACTGACATAGGAAGCTTTTCAGCAATATTTGGCCGGCGCCCAGTTGTATCAAATGGAAGAGAGAGCGCGGGAGCCGCTGCTGCATTTTAATATCCTCTTGTTTTAAAATAGGACATTGTAGATATAGTATTCAGTCACCACCGAATAAGAAATGTATTTGGGGAGAAGCAATGATGTAAAAGAATAATGAAGCTGGCAATGTGTTCATTCTATTCTCCAGATTATTCCTCTATCCCGGAGATTTGTGAAAATTTTGCATCTAAAGTTCTCTTCTAAATATTTATCTGGCATCGCTTGAAGGTAGAAGACATTTCTCTTCTCCCAAAATGTGACGCTTGCCTCTTTATTTGCTATCTGAGTCAATCGCCTTTCCATTATGCAGACACAATCATTCTATTTCCTTGGGATTTACCAGTCTTTACACTTCCCCAGCTCAGATCAAATAACATATAGGACATCATGATATTTACTGGTAATAGACCAACTCTGGACAGGCATCACAGGAGAAAATAAGACACACACGTTCTCTAGACTATTACAGATGAGCAAAGAATCATATACAGCAAAATAATTTGCTATAGTAAGTCTAATAATTATGGACTTACTAACTTGGGCTGTAACCTAACTAGCAGTTCCTGCATGGGTAAACTAAACACTGAACTTACTTTAGTAAGTGTGCGGTGACCCACAGTGTGTAGATTCACCTACGTATGAGGGAAGACCACTCCCCCCTTAAATAAACCTAAAGGTAGCACAGGCCCTGGGGGTCAGTTATCTCGACCCCCAGGGCCTGTGCTACCATTAGGTTGCCTAATGTCTAGGGACTGGACCAGGGACAAATGAACCTCATACACCATGTTCCAGTGTGGAGGAAACAGATATGTAAATTCCAGCTAGCAGGTTATTGATTATAGATATAGACAGGGATTGTAATATATATATAGATATTTATATATAACACATGCATGTCTCATCAGGGGAGGATGCCCAGTCACAATAACTTAGGGGGAGTGACATTGCCTAGGACGCCCAGAGACCTAGCACCACCCCTCCTGACCCCATGAATAAATGAGAACACCCCCCCTATAAATAAAGGAGACCACTGTCCCCAAACATACAGGAGACAATTCCCACAAACATATTTTTATATTTTTTAAATTAATTATTTTTTATGTACTTTTTGACAGTTTTAATACTTTTTTTTTGAAGCAGCAATGGAAAAAAAACACACAAACCAATAGCAGCCTGCTAAGTTATGAAGCATAGGTAAGGGAGGTGGTAGTGTGAATTGTGAATGGTGGCAGTGTGAATAGTGGTAATATGAATAGTGGTACTGTGAATGGTGGTAATATGAATGGTGGCAGTGTCAATGGTGGTAGTGTATGGGGGTAGGCCATTTTTAATAAGTTTTGAGTGAGCGTTTAAAGACTTGAGGTTGGTAAGATAGCCTAAAAGGTTGGGGTAAGCTGTTCCAGTGGAAGTGGAAAGCTACAGTGATGTCCTGGATGTGTGCGTGAAAGGTGGGGATCAGTTGTCAAGTGAGGTGGTGGTCATTAGCCGAGTGAAGAGGACGGAATGGTATGTGGATAGAGATGAGCGAGGAGAGGTAGGGAGCAGAGGAAGAGGAGAGGAGTTTGAAGAGGATTCTGAAGGGGATAGGAAACCAGTGTAGAGATTGACTGACCGGTGGGTGGAGGTGGTGCAAGAGGTCAGGAAGAAGTCTAGCTGCCGCATTAAGTATGGATTGTAGTGGAGATAGGCGTGTCATTGGGAGCCGCAGAGAAGGATGTTACAGTAGACTAGACGCGAGATGACAAGAGAGTGAAGAAGCATCTTGGTGGCTTTAGTGGAGAGGATGGTGAATGGTGGTAATGTGGACTTATGAGCCAGTGAACATTCCTTAGTCAGAATCTAGTCATATAAGACCTATGAGTAGATCTATACCAGTGGTTGTTTTCCACTTAAAGTTAAGGTAATCTTTAGACTTGAGGATAAATCATAGGCTCTGCCCGAGAACTCTCTCTATTCCGGCACCTGTAATGATATCCTATATTGTTTTATAGGATGTGATTTTATAAAAGGCTGCCTTTCATCGGCTTGTAACCAGGCGATGAGAGTCAATGAACCTTAATTAACTTTGTGCGCACTGCATAATTAAGTAACACAAGTCGCCGTCTTCTTCATCACTCCACAATAAAAGAATATTGCGGAGTCCTGGGAGAGTCATTCGTCATAATCAAGCGTTGCTCTGATTTTATTTTGCTTGGCAGGTTTGTGTGTACAAAACTTTAAAAGGGGGTTTATTGAAACCATAATTCTGAAAATGTTCCCGTTTAGAACGGCAGAAAGTTTTCCCATGGATTTCTCCTCATGAATTTCTTATGTCTTATTTTTTATTCATCTAGGGAGACATCGGCAGAAGCCCGTAGCACGACTGCTGTGAATTCTGTGAAAAGTAGAAATGTTTATCAGCAATTTTAAGCAAATAGTCGAGCAATTTAGTTGTGGGGAAAGTATGATACTGTGTCAAATTTGGATTCATTTCTAACACTATTATGAAAAAAGCTATTATCAGCAAGCGAAACTAGACGCGCTTTCTGTTGTGGCTCCATCTAATTGCAAATCATCTACTTGGAACTAAGATCATTCACCCTGCGAGAAAGTTTTTATTGCTTCTAGTCTTCATTGTCTTAAAAAGAAACCGCCATGTTTATTACAGCCATCAGTATTCTCATAATTATTATTAACTTTCAGTGATAAGGCAACGCCATAAGACGCCATTGCTGTAAAGGTTACATTGTGGAAACAGAAACATTGCATGAACATTTAGTAAAGATGAACGAGGCATAAAGCACAGTAAAAGAGCGCATGATCCCGTGCATGCACAGTAATATAATTCTGGGACATTTCTTTCAAGGTCCCAAGTTTGTCTTATTGCCCATTGCCGGGGACTTGTCTGTCCAATCTTCAAAGACTGACAGCAGGTAATTCTTTTCTTAATTATATATATATATATATATATATATATATATATATATATATATATTTTTTTTTTTTTTTTTGCCAAACCCTTGATACTAAACCTGATGCAAAT
>JABWIB010000002.1:203113-218136 GCA_016617825.1 Platyplectrum ornatum | reverse complement strand
GACAGTGACGTCAGTGTGAAATGGAACCGGCCGAATTCAAAATCGAAAGGCCGAATTTGAAATCGAACATAACGAGGAATAATTCGACGCGATTTCAGGCAAAATTTGCGCCAAAAAATCGGACCAAATCGCGTTCGAATAAAATCGAAAGTCAAAAATCGAGCCTTTGTAAATACCTAAATTCGCGCACATTGACGATTTCTAAATCGATTCGATTTCCATCGATTTCTATTCGGTCGAACTATTCGACCTTTAGTAAATACCCCCCTGAGACTTGGAAACAAAGGTAGGATTCATTTTAAAATCAGTTTGATTTCTTGTTTTAATAATTTTGATATATGAATTATATTTGGGCCGATTCAATGTGCCGCGAAGACGGGAAAAAGCTGGCCACGCACTTCTTCCCGTCTATTACGGCACAGCACATGAGCGTCTCTATGAGCCATGAGCTAAAAAGATGCAAATTTGCGTAAGGCAAAAAATACAGTATGTAGCGAGATTGAATCAGCCCCTAAAATGTCCATGTATGTATGTGCGGAAAGTGGCATGGAACAGCATTAAGAAGTTACATGCCAAAGAGGGATGATCCCACAAGACAAAACAAAAACCTCCCTTATAACAACGACATAGCACAAATAACGTATTACTCTCCCGATGACAGACTGCAGGGCCTAAATTTACTAAGCAGAAGGCCCATAGCAACCAATCAGATTCAAGCTCTCAGTTTCATTATACATACCGGAGAATGTGAGCTTGAATCTGATTGGTTGCTATGGGCAACATCCCCACTTTTCAATCTCCCTGCTTAGTAAATTTAGACCCAGGTGTCCTCAAGTGGTCTTCCAATTTTTCCTTTGCCCATATTTAAATTTCAACCATAGGACTGCCATAAACGGGTTCATAGATGATCACTAATCATGGCCCTTATTTGATGATGAAATCAATAGAATCTTTGTTTTATGTTGTGATGATAAAAAGTGTCACCATTCATAATAACACACTGGAAGCCACCTGTGTATCCTTAGTTTAGAGCCCTGACGGCAATCCCATTGCTGTGATATAGATGACATTCCCTCGAGGCAGCTTCAGCAATGACCTTTTTATATCCCAGTGAATCTGCCGCGGGCACGGAGCAATCTACAGACACAGCAAATGTTTTCGCCTACTCTGCAAATTCCCTACAAATCAATTTGGAATCGATCAGCTTATCTCTAACCATTAGTTCGATTGATTTCTCTTTGCAGGAGATATCCAGTGCCCCCTGGTGAACTTAACCTCATTATTCACAAGGGAATCTATTTGGTAGCAAGAGGAAAGGAAAGACCGGGAAAAGAATAAATCTTAGTCGATAATATAAAATGTACTTTGGCTTTGACAGTGTATGTAATGGCACAGAGCTCTGTTATCTACAGAAGTTCTTAAATTAGTCTTGTGTAGAGTTTCTACAATAATTGATAATCACCGGCTAAATTGAAAGGGAAGTATTTTATAATGTAATATCTTCAAGAAAGATAAATCCCAGGGGGCAATTCAATGCCGTTTCGCGCAGTGTTTTCCCCTTTACGCAAAAGCGTAAAAACACTGTGCGAAACGGCATTGAATCACACAGCTCTATGAGTCGCAACTTTTTAGATTGTGGCTCATAGAACCGCGTATAAAAAGCCACGATATTAAACTACCATAATAAATGCGAAAAAGTGGATGACCGGCTTAAATCTTAAAGTGGACACATCTTAAAGTGGATTTAATCGCCCCCCCCTCCCTGGTGTCTTCTCCTACTACTAGATTTACGGTAACTACCTAAAACTTTGAACCTGATCGAACTCAAACTCCAGGAACTTTATCTTCTAAACTGCCCAAAAACAAAAGTTTCCATAGCAACCAATCAGATGCTAGATATTTACTAGATACTAAAGAATGTCTATTACAATCTGATTGGCCGCTATGGGCAACATCTCACTTGGCTCGACCTGAAAAAAAACACGGAAACGCAAAAGGTTTAGTAAATCGGTCCATAATATGTCAACTTTCTATGGCTAAATATATTAACATGTAGCAACCATGTAGTCAATGGACCAAATTCAGGCTTTGGGCACTATTGACGTACTCACAACTTACTCAAGTGTGAGAAAAACCATGTTAAACTTCAGGGCAGTTCTCCCTGCATGCACACACTGACATTCATTTTGCTTCCCCCCCCCCCCCCATGGTTTACCCACTCTTGAATAAGTTGTATTCTTGTGATCATTTGACCACTTAATGTTCCAAGCGTTCATTTAACTAAAAATAAAGATGTAAATATGGAATATTACCATACCAGCAGGCATCTTAAACAAATGTTACAAGCTATGGTAAATGATATAGCGATTAATTAATAATAATAAAGGGCTGTCTAATCTCATCACTACCACATAGGTAGAAAAGGAGAGTAGCTTATCAATCTATTGCTGTAGAGTCGTATTCAGTGTACAGGTTAAACAAGCAGTATAATTATATTTACCAATGATATAAAATATTCAGTTGCAACGATATCCTATTAGTATGAATATAGGAGCATGCATCAATTTTTAATGTATTTCAGCACCTAAGTTAAACAACCAGGTATTTATCATAGAAGAATTGGCTTTATAACCGGTATGAGATCCGATGAGGCAGAACAATAGTCATTTGCGTTGTAATAATGAAGGTGTAACCTGTATGAGGAACAGCATGGATCATACATTATATTTCTTTTACATGTGTCACCTTATTAATATATACATTTTTAGAATACTGTGCGCAAATGAGGTTCATAATAATATTCATTATAACTAGATTGCTGGATGGTAATGTAGAGTCATGAGCGTGGAGTTATCAGGAATAAGTTATCAGCGAATTGATTCTTTTCAATTTCTCTTCACCACGTACGTGGAACTTTTCAAGGTTAAAATAGCTGAACAATCTCAGTTCACCTCCATTGAGAATGAACGCTGAATGCATATTTGTGAGGCGCGTCAATTTAAGAGCACATTCATCCCTAGATATTTGCTGTTTGCGAGAAAGAAAATATTTGTGCGTGAAGGAGGTATCATGCTGTTTGTAGAATGTTTCTGTTTTATAAAATGCTTCACATAATAGTTTGTTATTACGGATGCATTTTCGGGGCTAGACATACGGAGTCATTTTATGGAGTATGCATGTTCCGCTATGATTCTAAAGATTACTGTGCAGAATTCAGGCCCAATTGAATTCCATGTTGAAATTTTCATTGTGTGCGGTTTGCCGGTCCAAATGGTCCTATTTTAGGTCATACTAGCAACCGTTGACTCCCAGGGCATGCAGGTAAGCTTTCCCCAAACAATACTGTAATTCTCACCTTAACCATCCTTGTCCATCACCCCTTTCTTTTCCACAGCCTAACCCTAACTTTCCCGTTGTATGGTCCCTCCTCAATTCGCAGCCTAACCCTTCTCTTCTACTCTCTATATCCTTCCTGTAGCCCAAACATAACCATCCCTTTTTATGTGCCATCCCTTCTCAGCATATTAATACTCATCTCCATAGGGTAATTCTGCCTCCATGGTACGTGGTTCTATCAGGAAATCTAGTGTTTGGAACTGAACCCAAAGATCAAGATTGTTCCACCAAAAAATTATGAATTACTGGAAGATATAATATATAACCAAGGTGTTGACCATACGATTGCTGATACATTATAGCTAAAGATTCTTTTTTTCTATCTTTGAAGCTTAGACAAATTTAGGGACTCATATAGCTAGACGAGTATGGTTAGAGAATAGTATCCAGGCAGAGACTGAGATGTTACCTTTAACCATTATGTATCCCATACTTGCAGTGAGTATTTGTTGCAGTCAATAGGAAGGTCCTCAAGAGTCTTGTAATTGGGAATACAGAAGTATTGTAAAAGATGAGCAGAGGACACTATCTTCTGTGTGTTTAGCCATGGGTTATTGTTTTAAGGGAGGGAGCAATCTTCAATTTGGGGTAAAATTAATTCATATGTGAAGTCCTATCTCTTTTTTTCAAAACCCCTTGTTGCAAACAGGAATAGGATTTTGAGAAATAGCATCATCTGGAGTCATGCTACATGCCCTAACCAGGAAACCCCATCAGTTCCACAACCATATTACTTAAAATGTGAAAGTTTGGATAGTATGAAGGTTCCTACTTTAGTATTTTTTATACCTACTACCTCACAAAACTACCCTGCTATCGTAAATGGTCCCAGGACAGAACTCTAGAACCAGATCCAGCTCGGGAACGTGGCACTCATGTATGCACTGTCTCTAAAAGTCGGTAACCTACAGATATGATACTCTAGACGTTTCTATAATACTGCCGTGCTTCGGCATGCATGGCTGGCCCTACCACATGTACATTTCTGAAAATGTGTCCAAAGCCTGCACTAATGCACACAGGTTGTCCTGCCTTTGACAACAGTTTTCTTGTGCTTTGATACACCACCTAGCTGTTACTGACAGCATGGTGCGAGAGTATATTAGCATGCTTTTGGGATAAATCCAGTGACAATGCGGTATTTCACAAATGTTATAAAACGTCACATCTGTAGTAACCAAATCCCTCATTTTCATGTCTGGTCCACAGTTCCCATGTTCTTGTAGATAATAATAGTTGAACTTGGAGAGGGAGAACATTTAGAAAATGCCAAAAGAAACATGGCTATAGAGTTAGTTTAAGACATAGGGGTATATTTACTAAGCAGGGAGATTGCAGTGAAATTCGAATTTGGGGAAGTTGCCCATGGCAACCAATCAGATTTGAGTTCACATTCTCCAGAGTGTAAAATGAAACTGAGAGCTCAAATCTGATTGGTTGCCATGGGCAACTTCCCCAAATTCGAATTTCACTGCAATCTCCCTGCTTAGTAAATATACCCCATAGTGTCTTCAGGAATATTTACGAAGCCCAGATAACTTTCCCACAACCAAATAAGTTTTGAGTTACAATTGTTTTGCTCGATGAGAAGGTATAAATAAACTGGAATTCATTTTTAATATCTATCATTGGTGGATATTATTTAAGTTACCCGTTAAATACTGAGAGCACAGAGCAGTGCAGATTAAATAATTTGGACGTTATATGTACCACAGCAAGATCAGTGAGAAGGATCTCTAATCAGTTTGCCAGGGTCGGTTCGGGCTATAATCAAACTTTTGTGATTTTTAAATGAGCTTCAGATTACCTGTGGAAAGGATAAGGGCAGTGTAGTTACAGATTGCAGCATTCAGTACAGAGTTGTAGCTTATCTTGACATACAGTACTGAAGGAAGAATGTCTTTAAGGAATTTGCTGAGTTGAAAAATATATAAAAGCAGCAATTGCCCTATAGCCATGAATACTTTATTTGGGTACATGCTGAATCCAAGCATAGATCAAGGGCACACCGCACGCAGACTGTTAGCAAGTTTTTTTTTTTTTTAAATTGGAAATTAAAAATTAAAAATTAAAAATTGGAGCAAAGGCAGAAAAAGGTCACGTTGAAATACTTTTTAAAGCAATAAAATAAACCAAGTAAACAGTTTATTTGCATTATTATTAGTTATTATTATATATTTCTTTATATAACAAGACAAAAACAAAACCTATGTGCTAAGATATCAGCCCAACACATCCCATATGTATGTTAGAGCACATTATGATAACTTTACATGCCCATTAGATTTCTAACACCAGAAACATTGTCACTCCTAAATGGGAAAGGATAGGGTTAGACAGTGTGGAGGTAAGAGACCGAAGAAGGGAAAGGATAGGGTTAGATACTGTAGTGTGGAGGCAATACATAGAAGTAAGGAAAGGTTAGGGTTAGGCAGTGGGGAGGGGAGAGATTGGTGACGGGGAGAGTTAGGGTTAGGCAGTAGGGAGGGGGGTTAGAAGGGGAAGGTTAAGGTTAGTATTTGGGGAGAGTTTTTAGCATAGAAGGGGAAGGTTAGGGTTAGATAGTGTGGAGGCAAGAGATAGAAATAGGGTAAGGTTAGGATTAGGCAGCATGGAGAGGAGAGATTGGAGATGGAGAGGGTTAGGGTTAGGCAGGGAGGGGATGGAGTGTAGAAGGGGAGGGTTAGGCAGGGCTTAAATCTGATTGGTTGCTATGGAAAATATCCCCACTTTCCAATCTCACTGCAAATATACCCATCAATGTTAACATTTTCAATTAAATGAAACAAACAAACAGACTAACAAGCCACATGGTTATGTCTTTAGCATTGGTAATTACATTTGCAAACATTTTCAGTGGTGCATAGTGGTGCATAGTATCCATTGACCACTTCTTCAGAAGAGCATTTGTCAGCTGGTAACTAGCCATAATCCAGTCTACAGCGAGCCTCTCCATCTGTGCTGTTCTCAGGTCATCCATAAAGTCTGTGCCTCTTACTGCATTACCTGTGCTATTTTATTCACAGTATTAATACAAGTCTTATCGCCTAATAAAGTCAGCCGCGTTAACAGCCACAAAATATGTATTCAATTTACTGAAAGCTGTACTATTAATATTTTGTTTATTGCAAAATGTAAATACTGCAAGATAAGCAATATAATGATTGCATTGTGATTATAGAACATTAAACACATTTGCAATAACCATTGAACTCGCTTCTTCAAGGCGGCATGTATTCCTCCGAGTCGCTCTTACTCACTGATCCTTTATCTCCCTGCCTCAGTGATTCAGTCTCTTGATACACCATTAAACCTACACTTATCTTTACCAGGTAATGGCAAAGAATACACTCAGTGCCCTGCAAAATATTTTAATATAAGGTTATTTTACCAACAATGTTTAGGACAACACATTAGCATCGACTTGTGAGTCATTATGTACAGAGACAACGGTCTTAACATAATCAATGTATTATGGTAATGTAGACATTTTACCACTTTACCATTGTACTTTAAGTACAATATTAAAATGTGGACAATTGTAGAATATTAACTTTAATAACCAATATGTGAATTGTAAGCAAATAGGAAGAATTTGTAAAAGAAAAAGACTTCAAAGAGTGGATCTTTGGAAAAATTTGTTCTGCAGAGAGAACACACAAAGGTGAGTGTGTGTATATATAATAGACATTATATCCAGGTGCACCTCATAAATAACTCCCAATATGTGCAATGTTTCCATAAATCCTTAAATACAATTTGATAACAACTGAGTCATTTACCACATATTTCATTACCGCTGCCCATATGAGTCATTTTCCTCCCACTCTTGCCAAGAGCCAAAACACAAACTGTTACAGAAGGAGCTGTAGAACTTTTGCCATAACAAACTTTGTTCTCCGACACATGTTGTTTACTCAAAAGACCAAGTTTAATTTCCAATATCGTCCAAGGTGAAGCCCTGCAATTTACAAATACAAGCACCTGGAATCAAGGGTTGCGATCCTGCCAAACTTATTAAGAAACTTATTGACTTCAAAAAGATGAAGTGTAATTTTCACGAGTATCAAAACAACATCAACAAGTGGAGAAGGGCAGATTTAACTGACCTTGAAAAATCAAATTGAGCTGCTGGTGTAAAAAAGAAATAAATATAGCCATGATTTATTAAGACAGCCTGAATCTTGCTGTACATAACCGTAATGACAAAGGAGACATTTTTCATTGGCCTCTCAGGTTGCCCTTGGATGTGTAGATACCTTTTCAAAGAAAGAACAGTTTGTATTATGAGTGCAGCCATTATTGCTCTCTACAGCTATTGGCATCCTGGGATTAAGGCCTTGCTGATGTTCAGGTGGTGCTGGGTCTTATCCTGATCGGATAAGCAGGTCAATGTAGCTTAACCAGAGGCAGAACTAATGTGGGTGCAAAGGGGTATTGGACACTGAGTAAGGGAGAACCCATGGTAGTCGTCCACTCTGCATCCACAGAGCTCACATTCGTGGTACACAGTATGGATATTCTCCTGACCTGCCCCTACAGACTGCTGTTTGTCCTGCCAATTATATACCAGCTGCCATGATCCTGTATGTTATTACCTGTACTTTTACTTGTACTTTGTCAGGGTATGGATAGGAGGGCAGCTCCTGGTAATGGAAACAAGGAGGGAACTCTTGTATATTTAAACTGGATCAATTTCAATTATAAAATTTAGGATCACAGGAGATCCCATATAGGTTGAATATGGTGGACTGACGTCTTTTTTCAACTTCAACAACTATGTTACTATGTTACTATATATAAATAGCATGGAAAGATGTGCACATAAATAAGCATAATGTTAGCTAGATCATCCACATTACAAGATATGTCTAATTCATACCATAGGAACATAGGACTGGATCCAGCTCTTCGTGTGAACTCTGTTGACATGGGAAGCAATCTGGTTGTGTGCGAGAAGGGAGCAATCTCCCATGTCACTTCCATCTCGTGTGAAAAAGGCATGGTTATAACAACTATAATCCTACGTTAAGTAACTTGCGCGGATCAGCGGTGAGACCATTATCCATACGAGTGACCCTAAACCCACCCCCAATCTCTTCAAATAGACCCCCACCCACCTTGTGTAATTTAGGTGGGCGTTGGGAAAGTTTTGGGCCAGGGGATGGCCCCGCTGGCGTATGGAACAATGTATGCCAAGTTCACAATTGGCACATGCAAGAACATGGAAGTCTGGGACTGAATGTAAAGCTGGATCTGGATAAGAGCCACATGGCCCATAGAGTCTGCCCATTCCATCATATGAAGCATCTCTTTTTCTTACATACATCAATTCTCTGCATCTAACACCTACTGGAGCTCTTCCCCAAACCAGCCCCCAGGAATGATGCCTGAATTCACAACAATACGCATACAATTCCATGATGGCCATCACGATTGAGATGCCACAACTTTGAGAGACTATTGGACTTGCGTTACTTTGCGGTCAGTTCACTAAATGAATGGGAACGGACAAGTTAGAAAAATTAGGAGCAGTATATTGCATAAAAATGGATGAATTTCTCTATTTACCGAGATAAGACCTGAATTCCTCATTTAACGAATGCCATGGCTAATGAAACAAGTGTCGAAAACAGCAGCTCATCCTAGCAACAAATCAATAGGTTTTTCAAGCCAAAATAAATTCAAAAATCAATTATTCAGGATAACTCTGAGAACTTAGACGCCGTATTATAGAAACTTTCTACTTTAATGCTGCAATTTATTAAATGGGGGAAAATGTTTTCATTTCTCTGCAATTTTTTTAGCACAAACAAATCAATGAGGTTTAAAACCCACGTAATCCAAATGTTAGTCTTTACTGAGCACGATTGATCAGTTAATTGTTACAAAATCTTTCTCACAGACGCTTCCCGCAAAGCCCTGTTTCATTTATCATACGTAGCCATCGCAGAGTGCAATGTTATGCGCAGGAGGAGGGGGGGTAAATCATGATTTGTTTTAAACATTTTTAAGGTCAGTTTATCAACAACAGTTCTGTCAACAGGATAATGAATTTCATTGTGTACATTCTAAAAACATTATTATACATGTAATACAACGCCACACACAGTTGTGTGTTACAAAATCAGTGTCTCCATTGGGGTCCAAATTCCTTTACAAATTAGATTTAGTTTTGGTTTATTTTTTACTTGTAAAGTTGGGGGAGTCTGCAAATCTTTCAGGACCTGGGTTGAAGGCACCGATTTAATGTATATATCACTGCCTTCAACCCCCGATCTTTACTATGTCTTGATCAAGTCCCCCAGACATTTGCCTTCAAGGGGTGGAATTTTGGGTGTGATTTGCATAAACCACTCCCTCTGTGCTCCACCCCCATGTGTATATAGTATGCACAAATGTACGACAAAGTATGTAAATGGTAGAGTAATACCTACTATCGAGATGTCTGCACCGCTCTCATCTTATGTTTTCTGCAGCATCTCTATTTCCATACGGATGATTGTCATATGGTCATAACTATTTCTAAACATCTGTCCTTCTGTCTGGCATGGACATACGGCAAGTGCATGCCGTGGAGTGTCGGGAAGCATGCAACGTGTGCAGTAAGGGCTTTGGCTTTGCAGGAAAGTTAAGGTATGGTTCCAGTGGCGGATTCCCCTCGATATGGGAGGTGAATAGGAATTTGAGTCTTGCTCCGTCACATTGTGTCTTAGACAAAATATGCAGACGGTAAAATCAAATCAAGCGACATGCGACATTGGCACAAGTATGCATACACACACTACAGGATCTTGTGACACAGTTGTGTATTGTGTGATCAGAATGATAATTGGGTGATTTGTGCACCAAGTTTTACTCATATCTCCATTTCGCTAAGTAAAGAACATCACAAAATGATAACACAATTGCAGCAACATGAAGCACAGGTTTTCACTGAATTAAGACATCATACGTGCCATTTCATTATTATACTCCTGTTCTACAGAGGACGTGTTTACTCTTTTATTCTCCAATGCTTCAGAACTATTTCAGTTCATATCAGAACTGTATTGAAACTTCCTCAATAATAGATACGGTGCTTGAGGGAACAAAAAGCCTCACGGGAAGAGTCTAAACGGTGTATGTATGAAGTTCTATGCACAATGCTGAAAGACAATGCACAAAGAGGTAAAACTTCAATGCTGGTCACCGATAACTTCCTCGATTGTAAAATATTTCAGCAATAGTCGCTAACGTTTGAAAGCCTACAAATGTGCAACATACTCAACATCAAAGAGCAAAAAAAGTATTTTATGCATTAATAATAACGTCTTGACAAAATGGTGAACCCAAACAGCTAATTTTGTTCCATCCTCTATGAGTGTAAATTGGAGTGTGGTCATTTTTTTGTATAACACAAACGCATGAATCTCTGTTAATTCATAAGTCCATGTCTACCACAACCACGTGACACTGGAGTCCACAAAGTGGTTGCTACACCCAGGGCAGGTGCTGGGTCTCTAGACACCCTAGGTGAGACCTATCAACCATTCAAGCCCCGCTGCTGCCCCTCCCTCCGATCCAGTTCACATAGGAGAGGAGGCTCCGTCATTCTATAGGCGCTCTCCCAAGTTGGTGAATTGTTTACATGTTGGGTTATGAGTGAGGGGGGGTGCTTTTGCCGACCCCTGGGTCCAGCGCTCTAGGCGATCGCCGAAGATGGTCTAAAGGTAGCACCGGTCCTGGCAACACCTAAGCTTAGTTTCCTTTGACTGTATATCCAGCCAGACCTCTGCACTTCTATCAGGTTCATGTAAAACAAAAGGTGGCTCCTGTATGTTGGAAGTCAGCTCGTCCCAATAGGGATGGGTGCTACATACTATATGGATTGTGTATTCTAATGTTTATAGATTATTTCACTCTGGGATCCAGTTGCTTAATATGGAAGTATGGTCCAAAATCGATTTTAAGTAGGGGATCACGTAGTATCGGTCTAACTTCTTAATGCACTCTATTCCCCGGCACTCCCTCACATGGACAGTAAAATGGTCATCTACAGGGCCGTCCCCCCAACCCCTGGCAGTGGCCCGGTACAGAGTGCCGGGCCACTGTCTCCCAAAGGCTCGACAGCCTCCTGTGGTGACATTGTGACGTTACTACGTTCTAACGTCATCTGGGGGCCCGACCACCAGGGACTTTGTGAGTCCCGGGCCCAGGTGATCTGGCGGCGGCCCTGGTCATCTACATGTATAGAATATATCCATACAAATCGCTTTCCATACAAACCTATACTGTACAATTGAAATGCCTTCCCTCACCTATCAGGCTTAAATCTATACATATAAGGTAAAGTCAATGGGGCATACGCAGTATGAATTTCACATTGCTTGTGGTTATTACATCTCGATCCACTCCTAGCACACTAATAGAAAATATAATCGTATTATTTCTTAGACATGACTATGTATGTGTGTGTGTGTTCTTGGTAAGGAGGTTAGATATTTTCGCCATCATACTATAATGAGATGTACAGCCTCTCAGGCATGCTAACTGTTTTAATGTACAGGTAAGGTCCTTTTTAATGGGACGCATCACTTTTCTGGATTAATGTGTAAATTATTCATCACCATTAGGTAATTATCTTAAAACAATGCTAAAGCAGCTTATTGCAGTGCAGAATGGTTAGAAGCAGTTCGATGCACACTGCTTTGCTAATGTCTAAGTATAGGGAAAAAACATCCTTTTTACAGGTCAGGACCATTATTTGCAAAATATCAATGTTTCCTCATAGACAGAAAATACAATTTAGTACATTGCATGTCTCTCTCATGTGTAGCATATACAGTATAGTCCTTAATTCTTACTATTATATATATCCTTGTATAATCTTATATACTATGTTCTAATGTATGTATAAGGGGAGTGGTCTCCTGTGTATATGGGGGTCTCCTGTATGTATAGGGGGAGTGGTCTCCTGTATGTATAGCGGGAGTGGTCTCCTGTATGTATGGGGGAGTGGTCTCCTGTATGTATGGGGGTGGGGTCTCTTGTATGTATGGGGAGTGGTCTCCTGTATGCATGGGGGAGTGGTCTCTTGTATGTATGGGGAGTGGTCTCCTGTATGTATAGGGGAGTGGACTCTTGTATGTATGGGGAGTGGTCTCCTGTATGTATAGGGGAGTGGTCTCTTGTATGTATGGTTGGAGTTTTATCCAAATGCGTCTAGAATAAGCAATAATTGGGGCAAAAGGAACTTTTATTTAAAGCTATTTTTTTATATTTGAATATACTTTTATACTTTGAATATTCAAGTGTCATTTTATATTGTTTATTTCAATGTAAGTTCTACTTCTATGATATTTTCAAATTCCAATGCACCTGATGTACAGGTGAACATTATTATGCTCCCAGTACATCAATTACAATGTAACATCACATCTCAGTCTCTTTAAACCCGCTCCATCTCATCATTAAGCGCCTTCGATTCCCTGTCTCCAATCACTACAGTTCTTTCATTTCTCAAGTTGATATAATTAATGTAAACCATGAGTAAGGTACAAATTTACTTATATTATTGTCCCATTGTCTATACAGTTGTGTTGTCGGATGACATAACCTCTTTTATTCGGGTCTATAGAAATCTTTTGTTGGACTTTTCCTTGTTCTATTTGGTCTCCCATGAGAGATATCATTCATTCTATAAAGAGGGACAGAACCGCTGTCATGTTTTTGCTTGCATTTATAATATTCCATATTTTGCACAGAGGCTCCAAGAATAAGCACCCGATACTCAAATGATCCCAAGGTCAAGACAGTTAAAGAATAGAGACATCATTAAAACATTGCATTACCTCCTCTAATTCACAGCCGCATAGCAGTGGAATATCATCATTGTTCAGTACTGGAAAAGAGGTTCCTGTGGCAACTTAATCATTTAAAAACACACAAGTGATGTCAGTATGTGTAATGAATACTGTGAGTTATATCTGTATGTAGGGATTTCTGGTGCCATGGCTTCTCGTTTGTGAGTTTTG
Organism: Platyplectrum ornatum; assembly: GCA_016617825.1. Classification (NCBI taxonomy): domain Eukaryota; kingdom Metazoa; phylum Chordata; class Amphibia; order Anura; family Limnodynastidae; genus Platyplectrum; species Platyplectrum ornatum. Next base: position 204,724 of record JABWIB010000002.1, on the reverse strand, counting down.
ATTAAATCACTTCAGTTTTCAATGGGATGTATTGTATATGTTACAAAATACAGATATAATGTTACAAAATACAGATATAATGTAGAAGTCTCCTTAGAATTTTTTGGTTTAAAGAAACTCTCACTATAGAGTCTATCTGAACTGTAAATGGGAGAAAGATTGGACCAGAAGTAAGCAATTCTGGGTGGTTTGGGGGATTGGATGGATGGTGTTTTTAAATGTTTACTAAAAATCACCACAGATGCACATATTCCCATTGTGGCACTTCTCGTTTTTGGTTGTTTTTTTTTTTTTTTGCATTATTACAGGATCCGGCCCCAAGATATCATTTTTTCAATATCCCTCGCATGCTAGCTATTCTCATTATGTGTATGCACGTTTTATTTTGTTATGCTGCCATCAGGGAGAAACAGATGGGCCTACTTTCCAGGGCCCGGTCAGAGCAGGGACCCGGTGCTGGTGGCGTTACTCCCTGGTACTCTTACTACTATCACTGTGGAGGCTGCACTGAGTGAGCGGAAAGTGAAATCACCAGTCCCAGTCAAGGAGGGTCTGTGCCCACCATTTTTGTCAGTCCCGGACCCCACTATTTCTGATGGCGGTCTGTACACAGTCTTCAGATTATATTCCACATGTCACCAATCTCAGGATTAGGCCACACAAAAATGATGCAAACCGCAGTGCGACACGGTCACATGATTAAGCCACAAAGAGTTAATACATTTCAACAAGGACATACTTTACTTGGAAACTTTCCTTTATTCTTACAGAGTGTTTCTTGTCTAGAAAACTCGACTTCTGCTACTTGTTTTTCAGCGCGGAAACTAATCATGTTCATGAAGTGTAGAGAATTATCTGATGGATACACAAGGATAGCAAGCACGGAAAAAACCAAAACATATTAAGGGAAGAACACTTTTTAACTTCAAATCTCATTTCTGCCAATTTATTGTTATTAACTTTCCTGCGAGGTCTGGAGAATAAACAACCGTATATTGTTTCTAACCTCTCTATGTTTGAGCGGTGAGTCGTAGACAACAGGTGAAATGCAGTTTAGGTATAGATTTAGAAATGAGGAAAAGGAAAAAACATTAAAATAAAAGGATAAGAAAGACACAGTAGCACCACAGTACTATGCACAAGTGTAGGAGGGTACAGTTTGGTGAAGTGTATTGAATGAATAGACCTACATATAATTTACCCCCTCACACAACACTGGTCATAACCACTGCAATGGGCCCTCAAAAATGTTCAGCCCCAGGCCCATGTGATTTTTAATCCGGCCCTGGTTTCGGGGGTATATAAGCAGTGGCGTAGCTACCGAGGTAGCAGCCATAGCGACCGCTATTGGGCCCGCCTCCTTAGAGGGCCCGGGAAAAAACAAACCACGCTGCCCACTGGCGTAACTATCGCTGGTGCAAAGGGTGCACCAGCTACGGGGCCCAGCGGGCCCCCATTCACTATGTGGCCCGGGCAGTGATCGCGTTAAATCTCCCATACAGCGCTCGTTCAATCAGGGTTCTTTCTGCTGGCTGCACGGCATCTCAACGCTGAAGTCCCTCACTCCCCCCCACCCTTGGGAGGGCGGAGTAAGGAAGGAGATCAGTGACT
>JABWIB010000002.1:182929-201163 GCA_016617825.1 Platyplectrum ornatum | reverse complement strand
CCAATAAATTATAACCCATGTGTCAAAGACTTTATCCATCCAATTTCCATTCTCCCTTTCCATATATAAGGATTTTTTTTTTTACTCTAAATGTATTTTATTAAGCCAAGCTTCATTATTAAAACACTTACCATTCATCAGCAGTTCTGTTAGATGGAGAATTTGTTCTTAACATTAGTATATAATTATTTTTAAGCATGTTTGTATTCAGAAGGCTCTTTAATTTCAATATTAATTTAACATATGAGATGTGATCATTAAACGAAAGACACTGTGTGTTAACCCAAATATTAGACAAGCCCCACAGTCTGCTAGCTTCCTCATTAGGAGCTCTGTTGAAAACTTATATGAGTAATAAACCTTGTTTCATACATTACAACATAAGGACGTAAATAAAGACATTTCCTGAGACTTGGTATTCTATACATATTTAATGTAGGCAAATGGATATACAGACTGGTGAATGGATAAAGCATGTAAGTATAAAAATGACTCACATTACAAGTGACACGGTTTGTTTGATCTAAAAGCTTTCTAGTCTGGGATCACAGTTGAATCATTTTCTCACACTGTATAATAGAACAATTTAAGTTATCTTGATCCATTACAATCCCGCTAACCCTCAAGATACTCCGGTTTATCAATGTTGTATTAGATGTAATAGAATTAAATGGCAAGGATCTTGGCAATTTATATTAAAATATCTCATAGCAGAAGCCTGGATCTGGACAACAACTCTGATTGGTTGAACATATACTGAACCTCCCACGAGGATACAGCAGGGTTGCCTACTTTTGCAAATGGATTTCAGGGAGATTGTGACAAGCGCTCCGCAAAAGAGGTGTAACTTGTGCAACAAAAGGGGTGTGTCCTGTGGATAGCTCCACCCATGGGTGTGTCTAGCTCTGCCATGAGAATTGTTTCACAATAAAAATAGCTGCATCAGTATTTATTGTTTCTAAAATTGTCAGTAAATAATCACTGTAACTATTTATTGTGAATAGATGTAAATAGGAGAACCAGTAACTTCATTATCTGCATAGAAATAGGACACAATGTGTGATTTCTATCATCATAACACAATGTGTGATCTCTATCATCATAACACAATGTGTGATTTCTATCATCATAACACAATGTGTGATTTCTATCATCATAACACAATGTCTTCTTCACCTGAATGAGCATCAGGGAGATTATCCAGCACTTCAGGGAGTCAGGGAGATCAGCCACATTTCAGGGAGTCTCCCTGATATTCAGGGAGAGTTGGCAACCATGAGATACAGTCACTATTCATAGAACTATGAATGGGGATGTAAATTATGAGCATTAGAGTGTTTGTTCTGCTGTCTGAGGTGGCAATCACAGAAAAACTATTTAATCATGCTTGAGATAAATATAAGGATATTATAAATGTAAATTTAAGGGTCAATAAGGCTCTTATCTGCCGTCACATTTTAGGTTTCTCAAAGGACTATGTTGAGACAAAAGAGCAAGCTATATATATTTCTATTTTTATTATTATTATGTCGCTAATTATTTTTCTTGTTCTCTTTTTTTATTCTTCTTATTAAATTATGTCGTTATTATTATATATAAATATATGTTTTCTTTATTTATACAGTGAAAAGAAGTAAAGTAAAAAATGTGTATATGTAAAAGAAGTTGTGAGAATAGCCACTGACTTGTTTCAAACAATCTGGACTAAATTTACTAAGCAGACAGATTGCAGGGAGATTTGAGTGGGGATGTTGCCCATAGCAACCAATCAGATCAAGCTCTCAGCTCTCATTTTATATACTGTAGAATGTGAGCTTGAATCTTATTGGTTGCTATTGGCAACATCCCCACTCTATAATATCTCTTCAATCTCCCTGCTTAGAAAATTCAAGATCTCTGACTTGGGAGTTGTTGCTAATTCTCTAATTGTTCAGACAATCTTTTACATATACTACAGTATGTACTCTATTCTACTGTACTCCACTCTAGCCTACTCTATAGCCAGGGCCGGCGCTAGGTCTGTGGGCGCCCTAGGCAGACCTAGCACCGCGCCCCCTTTGAAGCGACGTGACGTCATCACGTCACTCTGCGCCGCGACGTAATGACGTCACGCCGCTTCAGAAACACCGCGGAGGGTGGCGTAGTGGTCCNCGGCGGGAGAAGTTTGCACCCGCGTATGCCCCCGCTCCCTGTGCGATGCGCCCTACGCAGCTGCGTAACCGGCGTAATCAGTGGGCCGGCCCTGTCTATAGCAGATACAGTGTTGAGCTGTATCTCACAACAACAGATACAACCTCATGCAGCGGATGATATAAATGCTGGTCACAGCACACAAAGGACAGATGGAAGTGAGAAAGATAAAGCAATGTTTTTGAGGAAAGCTATGGAGGCCGACAAATGATAGTCATCCGAATGTCACTTATTAATACGGCTTAGTAGGAGGGGTTATTGATTTTTTTCTGAGATTCAACAGTGATCCACTTTATCAAAGCTTAGTAAGAGGTGTCCTAAGAGGTTCAAACAAGGACGAACGTGAACATACACCATTGCTGTGATTTCATAACCTTGTCATGAGGAATGCTCACAGAAGGTGCTTTAAGTTGGGCAAAACGTCAAATCCATAAATCCATAAATCCAGAAGCAATTCCATGTATACATTAATTTTCTTCCAATTATTAATTAATAGTTAATCTTAAGCATCCATATACAACAATACATGATACAGAGATGCGGAGCTCAGAGAAGCATTCCAAAATCTCTCTGCTCACAACAATGTGCCATATAACTGGGGTATCTATGACAGCCACAGTGCTCTGCATTAATGATAAAAAATCATTTAATGGTCGTAATTAGCAGTTTCAAGGAATAAATCAAAGGAAAAGAAACCTTTATTGAAATGTTTAGATTGTCTGCTATAGTCTTTGAAGAGCAGCTTTTAATTACTTATTTTGAGTCATTTGTTTTGCTCCGTCTCTCATAATTTTCTATAGGTTATTTTTTTTTTTCACTTTAATTAATTATTCTGTTCTATTGCCTATTATGAATAAGTTACGAAACAAAGTTTGGAAAACTAATTATTTATAATGTTTTGTTTTTTATTTGATGCACAAAAAACCTCAAAGCTGGGATGTTCATTGTAATCAGGGTATTATTTTATTACATTGTATATTTTAGTCCAATGGTTCCCGAAAAATTTATATAACCTTCTATTATTCTACACAAGGAAACACAGTGCACTTATAAAAGTGGAAAACTCCGTAACTGCTGCACAACTGGCATAAGAATAATAATTTTATACATTTAATAATACACCCAGAAATATGGTTCATTAGAGTTGATGTGTAAGTATGAAAACCAATCCAAACCCAATTAGTTGTAAACACGAAACTTGCTATAGGCTGGATCTGTTTTTTTTCAAGAGCAGTCCTTAAACTTCCATATAGCCCAGTATCTTCTGCACATCTTCAATGACCTCATGTACTGTATCTCCTTAAGTTGATATTCCTTTGTTTGATGCAATTTACCCATTATTTAGCTTTACATATCTTCTGCTCCTTACTTTAACTTCAACTCCCCACCCAAAAACCTACTAATCCTAATGGGAATGGGTACTATTGCAAATGAGTCAATTTCAAATGGTGCCTGTTTCCAACAGTGGCTAGAATATGGTTAGGCTGCAGGACAAGAAGGGTTAAGGGTAAGAAGCGGAAAAAGGAACGTTAAGAAGCTAGAAGAGGAAAGTTATGAATAAGTTGTGGGACATGGAGGGTTAAGGATAGTTTTTGAGCAGGGGATGGTAAGGGATAGGCTGAAGGACAGGGTGAGGTTATGGGATATTAAGGGTTTAAGACAGGGTACTAGAAGGGGAGCGTTAGGGTTAGCAGGACATGGATGGGTAATGTCAGTCTACTAGAAAGGGAAAGTTAGGGTTAGGCTGCGGGACATGGAGAGGTAATGTCAGTCTACTAAAATGGGAAAGTTAGGGTTAGGTTATGGGACATGGATGACAAGGATGACAAGGAGTTACTGCCATCACTATTTACCTGTTGGGGTGTGACATCTTAAGTTGGGCATAAACTTTTAGACTTATGGAGTGATCATCTATTCTTGTCTGGATCTACTTTAAAGTCATTTTATATACCCTCTAATTAACTATAAAGTTTCTTGTGTTGTAATTTAATACTTGTACAAATAATATACATGTCCGTGCTGTATCAAAGCTTCTTTCGTTGATTTGTTTTGTCTGTGATATAAACTTCTGACTTCTCAATCCAAACCTGACTTTTACTAACTTTCTTTTTTTAGCTGAATATTATGTTTTTAAGTTGAAAATTCAAAGAATGTTTAAGTTCTTTCCCTGGATATCTTATACCTGAATCACAGAGGAGACAGAATGCCAGGAAAGGTTACATTGACTTTTCAAATCTCTGGACAGTCATTTCATTCCTGACATTTAGACAATATTTGGTTTGGGTTTTAACTTGGTTCCAGAATTTTTTTTTTAAATAAATAAATAAGGTAAGACGTCTTTACTCTGTTGTCATAACTTGTTTATTGTGAGTTTTCCATAAATAAGAAGGAGATGTAGAAACATGAAAATAAGCTAAAATAAACTATCCAAGAAAAACGAGCAAATATCACGAAGCAAGATCTCCCTTAACATGCGAGACGCATAATACCAATATCAGAGGCTACTAAGGTCCAGATTCAGATCTTTAGGCACTCATTACTTAAGCTGAACATACACTATACAATACATTGTTCCAATCGACCAGCTTTAGTGAAGAGTGGGTAAAACCATGTTGAATTGCAGGGGGGGAGGTAAAATGAATGTCAGTGTTTGCATGCAGGGAGAATACTTTATTGTTGCATGTTGCACACAGATACTGACCAGCGTTACTGTTACACTGTTGTTACACTTGGGCTGGAAACATCATCTCTCAACTCTAATACTGTTTGCAACTAATGAAATTTAACTACCCCGCAATTCATCATGGTTTTACCCACTCTTGAAAAATCTTTTGATTGGAACAATTTATCTTATAGTGTATGCCCAGCTTAAGTCACGAGTGCCTAAAGAATCTGGCCTAAGTGCTGGTACAAATAATTTGCAAATGACATACTATAAAACATAAAAAGGGTATAATGTAATATAATATATAATAACATAATGAAACATAACAATGTATAATATAATCTTTAATAACATATAATAAAACATTAAAAGGGTATAATATAATATATAATAACATATAATAAAACATAAAAGGGTATAATAAATTATATAATAACATATAATAAAACATAAAAAGGGTATAATATAATCTATAATAACATATAATAAAACATAAAAATGGTATAATATAACATGAAAGGGCGATGACTTTGGTAGCTTTTTGGTTGTGCGCACTTTTTCCGACAATTAAATTGTTTCTTGCATGACTTTCCCTACGTGTGATTACTGATCATCAAATTAGAAAAGTCACACAAAAAAAACAAAACATTATTACAGTAATGATTCCTACACATGATTCATTAGACCTGGTACATTTTATTTTGCATGTGGCTCGATGACCAGCTGCTCAAACATACTGCTTGCAGGGGAACATATGCTTGCTAGGGAATGTTGACGAGAGGTGTGAGTCACGTTAACCTGCGCCGTTTACGTCTTTCTTTTCCGTCGTGTCACATCATTGCACAAAGGACGTATTCTTCTACATAGACGGATACACTATGTTTCCACAGTTCTCCAGCTCCTGACCGCAAATGCTGAGCTTCTATGTACTTTGCTAATGGCCTAATTATGCGTCCTGATGGCGTAAGACTCTGCATTACACAATGTCAACAGTTCCTCAGAATAACAGCGTTTTTCCCGTTACCTCAGGAGTTTGCTTTATTTTACTCTCTCGTCACATTTGCACATGATGCTTTAGTGCGAGTCCAGAAATGATAAAGTTTGTTTTTCGCTACTAGAATGAATGAAGTTTCTTTGTGTTACATAATATTTTCTGGGCGAGTGTTTATTATGGCTGAATACATAATAGCGTTTTGTAACATTTTCTGAACTGTCACGTTGATTTTCTTATATAAACAGGCAGTGGTCGAAGTGGAATTTTAGAAGTGGGTGTATGGACATTCAGAAGTGGTGGTATGGAAACATAGCAAATAATGGAAGTCAATGGAGATTTGATATTTTTCCATTACAAAAGTGGGAGAAGTGCCGGTATGTCATACCCCCATATACCCCCCCACTTTGAGCCCTGTAAACAGGTAATAACACTTGCTTGGACAGGCCGGATATATATACACATAGGTTCAGGGCACATAGACATAGACATCTCTCAGCTTCATTCTTCTGCAGTGTGACACCCACCCAAGAGAGAAGGCTACACCTGGTTTGTGGGGCACTTAGACTGGCACAGTGCCATCTTCAGTCTCCTATTATTTCTTACATGTATTACGTGCATATCAGATATATAAGGGATCTGGAGTTTATACGTGAAATATAGTGTATTAGGGGACTAAGATTACGCACTATATTGTGTGTGGGGTATATAGTGTCCATTCCCAGACCTCTTATGTACACCACGTCTATATACAGCACAACAGGATAATTAAGGTATGTGGAAGGTGCAGAATATAAAGTACAAAATCGGTATATTAGAGGTATGGAAATAATATATGGGTATATGGGTATAGAATGGGTCTGGAGATGGCATACTGCATACTTTATACCCTAATATAACCACATACTGTATATCATAGTATGTGTCATTCCCTGCAGCCTAACCCTCACCATCCCATTCTATTAACCGTCCACTGCCCGCATGCTAACCCCAATCCTTCCCTTCTATGATCCATACCCTCCCTGCAGCCTCACCCTAACTTACCCTCTTTATAATCTATCCCTTCCCTGCAGCATAACCCTAACCCTCCTGTGATCAGTCCCCTCACTGCAGAAAAACCCTAACGATTCCCATCTATGATCCATACCCTCCCCACAGCATTACCTATCCCTGCCATCTATGATCCAGACCCTCCCTGCAGCATAACCCCTATCTTCCATCCCAATTAACATCCCTTACCTGAATGCCAATCCTAACCCTTCCTTTCTATAAACAATCCCCTCACTCGGTTGCATGGACTCCCAAACCCATATAGAGCAGTGAGCAGTCCGGTGTCATTTCATTTGACTTCAATGCCCTGTTGCCTTGCATAGTAGTAATGTGTGAGTTAGGGGGAGGTCGCATAGAACAACTATGTGCTTAAAACTATGTAATAGTTATATCAGATTTCCCTTTTAGAGAACTTGAGAATGACCTGAAGGGAATGTTGTTGCACAGTGATATATGAGGAATATTCGCACAATGAATACATTATTATAAGTATGGTATAGGTATAATGAGGACAAAGACATTCAGATACTTGAGACAGATGAGGGGGTGGATATAATTTCCAGTCACAAGCGACTGATTGGAGGGGGTCGGAAGATGATTGCCTGATCGTTTAAGCAGTGATTGCTGCTTGTTAAATCATTTGAATGAAAATGAGCCAGCCTTATGTTGACATTACTGAACACTACGTTGTATTATGTAAGGGAATATACAAATTAGTCATAAATTGAAGTTTCTCTAAAATGCGTCTTGCATTTTTATAATAAACTCGTAACAAATCTCTCTCCCAACACAACTTCAGGCTAACGAATTTCAATAAGTTACCAGAACAAAAGAAGAATGAACAGGCGATTAGGTGGATGGGAAGATCCCATATTAGAGCCACATATCATGTATGTAATAGTAACCCTCATGGTTGTACAATGCTCCTCCTAAAGGACCACATCTATTTCTGTTCTGTTAATGACGTGGCCCAAAATATATGACTATACCATTGTGGAAACAGATTTGGTCCTACCGGGTCTGCATAGGCGCTCTGAACGCTTTTTATGTGGATGATGCCAAAGCATCTTTTAGATTAGAAATTAGCTGTAGAATTAGTAATAGAATTAGTAACAAAAACTGAAATAGATCGCCTCAGAACAAGAGGAAGACAGCAAAGGTAAGGAAAGATTAGAATAGAATTTGAAAGAAAAGAGTGGCATATACAAGAGGTAGAAGTGGACAGTGGACATACATATAAGGGGCACATATGGAGGTTGTCTAATATATATGTTTTTGTTCATGTGCATTCGAGGCCCTCACAAACCTCAATAATAACATTCCAGCTCACCCAATACACAAACACTATGCAATAGTCCGAAATAATACTTCCCCGCCCGGCTGAGATCAGCGCAGTATTAGCATTGTCAGCACATGGCTTTGTGGACCATTTTGTCAGGGATATAACAAATTGGCCCTTAACAAACTCAATAACAAACACACAATAATCAACAAGTTATCAAATAGTGTTCTATTGTAACTCATATATACACACCATAATGTTATCAAGTTAGGAATGGAAGCTTGTATTATAGTATCTCCATCAACTCATCTGTTGGTAGGTATTTTTTAGTCAGTATCGTGTATGAGCAGAATATATTATTGCAGAAGCATTTTATATCTTTTCTGTCTGGGAAATCAACACATTTATATTTCCCCGTAAGAACAGAAGATAATGAGTTACCGAAAAGAAATACTTCTAAGAGCAATCAAGACAGAAGTTGCAAAGAAGATCACACTCAGAGCTTATTTACTAAGGAAAACCATTAAATATGTCCTCAGGAGTTCAATTTATTTGGAGCTGGAATATAACCAAAGGACTCAATCACCCTTGTCCATTTTCACTTGCTGGAAAGTAATTACGTATTTAGAGGGTGCTCAGAGGGTCACTTCTACAAGTATGACCATCAGTGTATCGTTCCAAACCCAACATCAATGTCAAATAGAGGAAATGAAGACAAATAATTCTAGGATTAGGATAACTTTAGGGGTAACGTTGTATTTGATGACTATTAAGGCAGTGGAACCAAGATGATTCACACAATATGTATCATTTCATAGACTAATGCAAATTTTCCTATTTTATGGAACTATGGATTAAGGATTTATTTTTAGGTCCATTTAATTAGGGTCAAAACACCAAATCAGGTACCTGCTAAATGAAGTAGGAGGGCTTCACTGCTCATCCCTGAACAGTGGTGGAACTCCCGGAGGAAGCAGAGACATTTGCCACCAGGTGCCTAGCCCCAAGTTGGCGCCCAGCCGGCAGAGGTGGCCCTCGCCTCCTGCAGTCACCGCTACTGCCACTGTAAGCTTGCTGGCCTGCCGGGGAGCAATGTTGACGCTTCCCCGGCAGGCGCAGCTTTGTTTATACAGGTCATCCTGGCACATGCGCCACGGAGAAGCCACTATACGTACTGACAACCTGCCAGCACTTTCGTGTATATATGCGATTGAGCTCCCTTGCTATGTTATCAATTGAGAGCTAATGATTAAATAGGTGGAAATTTAGTAGTGTTGGTATGAACATTTAAAAGTGGGGGTATGAAAACACTGAATATAACAGAAGTCAACAGAGATTTGTAGTATTTCAATTACATTGTTGGGAGACATGCGGTATGGCATACCTCCATATAGACCCTCACTTCGAGCCCTGGATTTGACTCTGAAAAAATAATTGACTTTTTGCAGACTCAAAGGACTTTCAAGCGTGCATCACTTTGCATATAGCTGCAGGTAGACGTACTGATGTTTTTGTTTTTTGTTGTTTATGGAGGTGGGGGGGGGGGGCAACAAATTTATCTTGCCTCCGGGCAAGTGGGATGAAGTTACGCCACTGTCCCTGAAAAAAGGTGATAATCAATGAGAAAGAATGCAACCCATCCAAAATTAAGCACAATGGACCAAATACTACATTGTATCATACAGTAAGGGCTTAGTCAATTTAAATACCCCATCATGCTTTACTCATTATGCCCATTCTAGTCCTGTCATCAGAAAGACTCAGCACAGCAGTATCAATCTGGATTTTGAGGGAAAACACAGCTATTACATCTGGATGTGGTGCAAGGATCTGTTCAATAGAGCGGCTGAAAAGAACTTTCCCTCATAGTTTAGTTACTTTAAATTAGAGGTGGCCCCTTACTCTGTGCTCCAATCTAGACCTTCGCCCTTCCAGGTACTTCTATGTTCTTGGTGTCGAAATATTTTGTTCCTACAATTATCCGTTTAGTAAAATTGTTAGTTGAGAAATCTAGTGCCATGAAAATCAGAGAATGACTACATCTCCAGGAAAAAGGAGGCCCAGGATGGACATGAATTAAAATGTCTAACAAGAAATACTGACATCATTTGTACGTTTTATGGCTAAAGGTTCCACAGACGTTGGCTTTATCCTCATCAACTATCCTAGAACCCCAACTCTGATGTCGGGGCGTGAGATAACTCAGGCCTGGCATAACCAAATCTTGGGACCCTCTATAAAGCTGCATATGTACACTTACATGTCATTGATGGATAGATTCATAACCAGTCAAGAGGGTTGACCACCATGTGCCCAGTGTGACATTTCACCATGTAGACAATCTATATTCCATGCTACAATGTCCACTAAAACATAGTGGAAAATGTTAATGAAATGATCTTACTACTAAACCTTCCTTCACTGATCAGTCTATGAATAGGAAGTCATCTATTACATTATCCAAACCAAAGCATCTTTCAGGACTGTTATGGCGGAAACCCCAGTCAATCCACTTGATGAATGTGAGGACCTTGCGATGCTGACCCAATATACCATAATCCATGTACTCAAAGCCCATTGAGGCTGCACAGCCAGATACCCTGGTAGTTGTATCCATCAGCGGCTTTTAAAAGTTTATTTATTTAACGTGTCTCTGACCATGGCCCCGTACACCAGACTGCCATGGATAAAACACAAAGCCTGTTAACCACGCAAACACAAAGCAATTTTTGTGTTATTAACCTTACATGGCAGGTGGACAGATAGAATGAAATTCATTTCTCACCTGCAAAATTGTGTATTGATGTGCAACGCCAACCATAGTGACTGGAGAATGATATATATATATCAGCACTACTTTAACCCTTTAACCACCGGTGGTTGTGTTACACTGATTGCATGTACATTACTGACCCTTTGCACCCTCACGTGCCATGGATAGTTATACTTTACTGCAGCATATTAAGCCTAAAATCTTATACACCAAAAAATTGGTAAAGTTATATTCTATAGATAAACTTAAACTAGGTAGAAGGTTATACCCCAATACATCATCCTGGGATGGTCCCACACTGGGTAAGATATGCCCATCTCTATGCTTTGATATAAAATCCCCTATCAAAACGTACAGTATGTACAGCATTTCAGAAATAGCGCCCTCACCAGGTCAGAATTTGCAGCATTAATTAATTAATTAATTAATTAATTAACTGGATTTTGGTTCATTAAAGAGTATTTACATATTGAGTAAGGACATTTTTTATTTTGGTTTTTCATGGCATGTCTTAGTCAAAAGTACTGTACATATCATGTACTAAGCAAGGCTGCTGGGGAAAAAAGCCATCCACTTCGCATACTATATGTTGAGTGCTTTCCTATGAGGTTTTATCACCACAGGGGAGCCAGAAGTTTGTTTTATTTTATTTTTTTTTAATGACAAGACTCAGCTGTAAGAGCTCACCATGTAGTATGTATAAAGCAGGTGGCTTTTCACAGCTTTATATACTCTATGCTGAGTGCTTACCGCTGTGGCTCATAATAAAAAAAAAAAATGAAAGTGCTTCCAGTCTGCAGTGGTTACATCAGGTCTTGTACTCTAGGTGAGGGTAGGTGAGGGTACCGCTCACATCATCCTCCTTACGACCCTTCAATGCATCGCAAGGTAGGTGGAAGTATCAAAGCAGCATCCTCTTTAATGCCAGGTAGGATTGGTGCTAAGTTTCTCGATAGATGAAGTTCAACCAGACACCCCACCTTTCACCCTTCCTCTAGTGCAGGGGTAGGCAACCTGCGTCTCTCCAGGTGTTGTCAAACTACAAGTCCCAGCATGCTTTGTCAGGTATCCTCTATGTCTGTGCAGTTGAAGCATGCTGGAACTTGTAGTTCTACATTGAGAGTAACCTTATGGTATATTGGGGTAAGGCTGCTCTCTAGGGCACAGGTAGGTAACATGCGACTTTCCATGTGTTGTCAAAATACAAGTCCCAGCATGCTTTGTCAGGTATCCACTATATCTGTGCAGTTGAAGAATGCTGGAACTTGTAGTTCTACATTGACAGTAACCTTATGGTATATTGGGGTAAGGCAGTCCCCTAGGGCAGGGGTAGGCATGGGACAATTGCCCACCCCTGCTCTATCGTTATAATCAATACTCTCATAGCAGGAATTTACTTACTATTTCAACTGCAGTGGCAGCATGGTATCATGTGTCCAATTGTCCCAGGTCCTCTGCGGTGTCCCCCCTCATGACCAACGACCCTATGCAACTGCAATCGGACCTGATGCCGGGATCTACGTTTCTCTAGCAGAACACTTTCTTAAGCTGTCAGCGGTTTTAAGAATTCGGGTTGATCGTCGTACGCGGCTTTACTGTAACACTACTTGATTATTTAGAAGTAGGGTCGAAATACACACTCAAGTCATTGACTGTCTTCTTGCACAAACAAAATAACAAGGTGGCCAGACATATCAATCCGCCGCAAAGCTGTATGCAAACGACATCAATTTGAGTGCATTTCAGCTGGGACGTTTGTCTGCGGCTGATTTCCTGCTATATAAATCCTGACAATTTTGAAAAGCCCTTGCTGTTAAATTGACGTGCCTATTCAGGCAGACGGCTCACTCCTCTTTAGTAATCCGAGCCCTCGGTGACCAATTTATCACAGCAAATTGACAAATAATCTGGAGCAATACTTTCTTCATAACTTTTTACCCCCCCTCTCTCTTTATACAAGGCAATTCATTAGGATGCTGTTTGCCATTTGTAACCGACTGTCTGGCACGAGTCTCACAAGAATAATGGCTTAATGCAGTTAATACGGTTCGCCATCTGCATACATCGTTTCTGTAAAGTTAAAATGGAAGAAGATGAGAACACACGTCTGTGGACGACCCCCCGCTGCCTAATTCACGGCAGAGGAAAAAAAAAAAGGGAAGCAATTACTTTTACAGCTTGTGAATCTCTCCATGGACTCCTAATGTCCTGGGGTCATGCTGAAGATAGTCAATAGTGTCATTTTGCTTACAACCCAATCATAAAGCAAGTGTCACATCCAGTGGACGGCTGCACACCTATGCTATCAGGGTGGTGTCTGCTGTCGTGAACCGAAGGCAAAAAGATTACAATGAGGAAGCAATACTAAAAGAAAAGGACCCAAAGCAGATGATCCCCACTTTTACCCTTCCCTTCCATCATCCTATCATCCCTAGCCTAACCCTAAACCTCCCTAACCCTCCTCTTCTATTATCTGTTCCTTCACCGCAGCCTAAGCCTAACTCTCCCCTTCTATTATCTGTTCCTTCACCGCAGCCTAAGCCTAACTCTCCTCTTCTATTATCTGTTCCTTCACCGCAGCCCAAGACTAACTCTCCTCTTCTATTATCTGTTCCTTCACCGCAGCCTAAGACTAACCCTCCTCTTCTATTATCTGTTCCTTCACCGCAGCCTAAGACTAACCCTCCTCTTCTATTATCTGTTCTTTCACCGCATCCTAAGCCTAACCCTCTTCTTCTATTATCTGTTCTTTCACTGCAGCCTAAGCCTAACCCTCCTTTTCTATTATTTGTTTCTTCATTGCAGCCTAAGCCTAACCTTCCTCTTCTATTATTTGTTTCTTCACCGCAGGCTAAGCCTAACCCTCCCCTTCTATTATCTGTTCCTTCACCATAGCCTAAGCCTAACCCTCCTCTTCTATTATTTGTTTCTTCACCGCAGCCTAAGCCTAACCCTCCTCTTCTATTATCTGTTCCTTCACCATAGCCTAAGCCTAACCCTCCTCTTCTATTATTTGTTTCTTCACCGCAGGCTAAGCCTAACCCTCCCCTTCTATTATCTGTTCCTTCACCATAGCCTAAGCCTAACCCTCCCCTTCTATTATCTGTTCCTTCACCATAGCCTAAGCCTAACCCTCCTCTTCTATTATTTGTTTCTTCACCGCAGCCTAAGCCTAACCCTCCTTTTCTATTATTTGTTTCTTCATTGCAGCCTAAGCCTAACCTTCCTCTTCTATTATTTGTTTCTTCACCGCAGGCTAAGCCTAACCCTCCCCTTCTATTATCTGTTCCTTCACCATAGCCTAAGCCTAACCCTCCCCTTCTATTATCTGTTCCTTCACCATAGCCTAAGCCTAACCCTCCTCTTCTATTATTTGTTTCTTCACCGCAGCCTTAGCCTAACCCTCCTCTTCTATGAACCATCCCTTTCCCACAGCCTTACACATTATCCAAAAATAATCATATGTGACATGTTTTATCACTACAAATCATGATGACCCAGGTAAACATAAGTAGCGCATAAGTGTGGGTCATATACTGATACAGTTCAATTTTTGGAATTATACCTCTAACAACAATGGGAGAAGGAAGCTGCCTTCTCTAGAAAACACTGGGAAACATGAATCTTTCTAGGAGACTTCATTTTGGATATTTCCGAACTAACCAAAAACCCATATCACAGTCCCAATTTCATTTTTCACTTGGACAGCATGGATGGCTCAGCGGGTAGCATAGATGCCTCACAGCACTAAGGTTGCAAGTTCAATTCCCTAGGCACTCACTTAAGTTTGTATGTTCTTGTTTCTGTGCGGGTTTTCCCCAGGTGCCCTGGTTTCCTCCCACACATACCGGGATATTAATTGTCCGTAGACTAAATTGTCCCTTGTGTATGAGTAATTGCCCCATGTATAAATCCCCTTTAAAATGTATTCCTGAGGTCCTCTTCCTTAAAAATTCTGTCTGACACACATGGTAAAGCATTATCTAATATGACGGCTCTATATAGAATATTAATAATACTTTTTGGTGGTTTCCAAACAAGAGAGTACATATTATTTAACAGCATATTACACTTTGCGGTACAGATGATGAAAACAAGATACCCTTAAAAACTCCCAGACTGCTAGACGGCGTGCGACGGCTCAAACACACCAGGCTGACACCGACTCTCCCTCCTCCCTCCTTTAGCATCAAACGGTCCAGTGATGGTGACAAAAACTAAAAAATGCTACAATTACAAGAGCGTTAGGCTTGGCAATATAAGCCTCATTATTGTGACTGTCTGTGTTACGGAAGTGACTGTCTCCCTATAATGCTGCCGTCGCAACGGTAGCTGGAATTGTTCGCGAAGTTAAAGAAGGTGGAAGAGATCAGTGGATGAGAGCGAGGCACCGGTGAACAATTTTTTTCTTATCTCTGGTATTTTGTAGTAGCAGAGAATTGCTTGTCATTTGGCTTTTGCTAAGAGTATCTGTCAAAGTTCAAACACAGATATTTTGCCGGGACTCTCGGCATCCAAAAATAAATCACAGTCTCCTTATAAGATTAAGTGTAAGTATATTTTCCATGAATCCATTTCTATTATGGAGCATTCTATGTACTGATGCCTCCTCTATTAATTAACTAACCCTGAAAATAACTTGGATAGAGTTGATTTGATTTGTAAGCAGGGCCAGACTGCACCTAAAAATCAGCCCTGGCATTTAATGCACACAGGCCCACCTAGAGCTATCCACCAATCAGACTGCTGATAGTTATTCTCTTTTTTTTCTAGCTGGCAGTCAGTAAATGGCTGTCAGCATACTGATTTGTGGATCGCTGGATCGCACTCCAGCGGCCCATCTGGCATTTGCCATAAGTGCCAAATGGCCAGTCCGGCCCTGTTTGTAAGACATGTTGCTGGCTCATTATAAGGTGCCACAGGCTAGCATACCATCGATACATAAATAGTTAGAAGTAATTTATAGTGGGCCAAAGTAAATACGTGTAGTACAGTAAGGGCTGGATAGAGAGAATGGAATGTGTCCAGTCCATGTATAATATACTTTATATTCAGTAAATGTATAACTGTTTATCTGCATTACAAAGAGATTAATAAGAAAGCCTATGTCTGGTCTTTTGGGTTTCAATACACAATCTACATTTCCAGATGGTCTTCACTGCTTAAAAGTATATGGTTAATGTAATTACCATGTTAATGAAGTAGATTTAACTACCCGTGATGCACAGCCTAAACTCAGGTCTCCATTTATATTCATTGTTTATACTTCTGAGCATAAGTTCAGTACATTCATTAATCTTGATTTCAGGGTTTGGTTGTTTGTTTTTTGACCCAGTTAAAGAAATGTATTTCTGCTTCTTGTTTTAAAACAATCGCTACAGTAAATCATTTTTGGTGATTTGAAAAATGTGTCATCGGATTCATCAATTGGGTTGATTTATGTTAAATATGATATTAAAGATTTGTAACAATTAACAGTTTTGTCTTGTACATTAGTGTCTGCATTTCTTTTTACCCCATTACTGTGTGACTGAACTATAATATGTCCATGGTAATTAATACCTTCAAGTATAGCTATGTGGGTGTGGGTGTAAAACACCCGAGCATGCGCACGTCAGGTGTGCCTACATGACTAATGCTTATGAAACGTGGGTAGGCATTAACCAGGCATGCTAATGACCCTGGAAGGGCAGGGAAAACCCTTTAAACATTAATGAGCATTGATGAAACATATCAGCACTTAAAGGTAAGGAGGCCTTCATGGCATTAAAGTGTCCTGAAGACTCATGTGCGCTAGAGGAGGGGGGTGAGCTCCCCTTTTTCTCTCCTCTTGCACGTACATATGTGACACTATAATATATCTAAAATACTGTCACAGCACTGGATTTACCCCGAAAGCATGCTCATATGTTTTCAGGTCATACTATAAGTGTGAAAAGCTGCAGTTCCAACAGTGGCTGCTAGGTGGCGTTTAAGAAAATAAAATAACCATTGTCAGTGGCAGGACAACCTATGTTATTATTATTATTATTATTATTATTATTATTATTATTATTATTAGAAGTATAAACAAATGTGACTAGAACATTTTTTTATATCATCATTTAATTAAACCTAAATATATTTTACAGGGCTAAGGGACTGGTAGAGGTTACGTGGATCCTGTGTGATGTTATTTGTTTTTTTCAATTTTAAATCCAGCAAGAGTTGCACGCGGAAAAGGATTTGACATTTGACAATTACAAGATCTAAAATGAACCAGACAGAATGACAATATTTATTGACTAATTGTTAATCAGTTGCAGAATATTTGCAAACACACAAATGGCAAATCTATGGCATTGACTTTGATAAAGAAGAATAACAAAACGTAACAAAGCAGATTGATCAATGTCTCAAGCACGCAAAAAAAGAAAAACCTGGAATTCCCATCCGGAGTTACAGGATCTGTCATTTCTTAGAGATAAATAAATCTTCTCAAATGCACAGCTCCAGGGGATCTATTTACTTATTTACTAAACAACTATAATTCCAAGCCGCCGTTAAGTGGCAATTTTTCCAACGATTTGGCATTTTTGGTATTTATTAAGCCTCCTTAATAAATTCTTAGGATATTATGGTAACCTTGGGCTGGATCCTGACTTATGTCCGTCTCCCCACATACGCTTGGTGAACATATTCCCTGCTTTTGTAGTTCCATATGGGGGGGGGGGCGGGTAACATTTAAATTAAAAGATTTTGGGAGGGGAGTTGGTAAAGTGCGGCGGTCTGCTCTTTTAAGAGTTCAGGATTGCTGTTTGCTTTATAGGACTCTCCTAGACATTAAGAGAGAGCTGAGAAGTTTAACACAAATTGTAGCATGGTGACTCCATCGCCTGCTATACAATGCAGTGATGAACAGCATGTCCCTATAGGTCGGAGATTGATGAACTCATTTAGGTCATGAAGTTCTTGGAGCTCTACTTCACCCCTGGAAGGTAGAGAAAATAACATTTGTAGAGTGTGCTTCATAATAAGAGCTCTCCTCTGTTAATTATCTTTTATAATGGCTGCCTTGAAAGAGGTCAATCACTTGTATATAACTTTTTATTTTAAATATTCAGTCACCTTCCACTGACCTGGTTTAACCAGATAGTTAATGTTTTAGAGCAGTGGTCTTGGGGGGAGGAATGTTTGTGGGCCATAAGAATCCTTCTTTTGTACTTCTTCAGATCTTTCAGGTGTGTTCTTATGGATTCACTTACCGATTCGTTTGGCTTATAAATGCCAGCACACCAGTACAG
>JABWIB010000002.1:119706-145616 GCA_016617825.1 Platyplectrum ornatum | reverse complement strand
AAAAAAAAGTGACATAAGACCATGGTCTAAATTTACTAAGTATGGAGATTGCAGGGAGATTGGAAAGTGGGGGTGTTGCCCATAGCAACCAATCAGATTCAAACTCTCAGTTTCATTTTACATATTGGAGCGCTTGAATCTGATTGGTTGCTATGGGCAACATCCCCACTTTCCAATCTCCCTGCAATCTCCCTGCTTAGTAAATTTAGGCTATAGACTTACCCAGAATGGTCATATTTATTGGACAGGGGTAGGGCTTTGTATGCAAACCCCACTCTCACGCCCATGCTGCGGTGGTTTTGCTTTGCTTAGGAGAGAGAAGCAATCAATTTAAGTATAATATTACTTTGTTTATTACCGTAAAAAAAATATAAAATAATAAATAAATAAATACAATCTATTTGGTTTTTTTTTGCCATATCTTGTAATAAACCTTTTAATCAAAACCTAGATGTTATATTATTAAGTAAGCACAATAACAGAACTAAATTGCTGCCATGGCTGACAGACAGATCAATTGTTTGAATTCACATCAAAAGTTTAAATTCAAGTAAAAAATTTCCTGGGGCAAAACCACCAAGGCCTCCGGCAAAAGCCAGGGAACATTAGAGCCCTGTGTTCTGCTAAGGGATTTATCGCTACTTCCAGCTGTTAAATCCCCTGTCCACTTCATATTTCTCATACTTTTCCAGGAGTCAGAGTCACACTATGTCTAATGAAGAACGGTTTCTATGTGTTATAAATACACAAAGCCTTCAAGCCTCAGACTCTGTTTACTGGATCATTGTCAATACTTACTTCGTTTCAGGGGAAATGATCATCTCTCTAACAATAATTTATATATTGTTTTCCAGAGCCACATTCAGCAAATTTCCCAGAGGTAACAGACATGTATTAGAAATGAAAAAGCAAAGCAGAAGTAGATAATGATAGTATGCTTAGTATGTACATTTTATTATATTTCAATCAACGTTTAATTGGTCAGTGTATGAAAGCCAAAAATAGAGAGACAGAGAAAGAGAGGGAGAGATAGAGAGGAGAGAAGGATGAGAAGGGAGCAAGAGAGATAGAGAGGGAGTGAAGGAAAAGGAGAGATGGAGAAAGAGAGAGAGAGGGAGAAATAGAGAAAGAAGGAGCGAAAGAGATAGAGAGAGAGAAGAGATAGATAGTTAAAGAGAGAGAGAGAGGAGAGAAGGAAGGAAGGAAGGAAGAGAAGGGAGTGAGAGTGATAGAGAGGGAGAGAAGGAAAAGGAGTGGGAGAGGAAAGAGAGATAGAGAGAAGGAAGAAAAGGGAGCAAGAGAGATAGAGAGGGAGAAAAGTAAGGGAGAGAGAGAAGAGAGAGAGAGAGATGGGGGAAGGAATAAAGGAAAAGAAAGGAGCGAGAAAGAGAGAGAGAGGGAGAAAGAGAGAAGAGATAGAGAGCTAGAGAGGGAGGGAAGGAAGAGAAGTGAGCGAGAGAGATAGAGAGGGAGAAATGTAAGGGAGAAAGAGAGAAGAGAGAGAGAGAGAGAGAGAAGGAATAGAAGGGAGAGAAAGAGATAGAGAGGGTGTGGGGACAGACAATAAATATTTCTGCTATCTTCCTCTTGAATATTGAGCTCAGGGTTTATTGTAAATTTTTTTGCCACCATACAGGAGCAGATGCATTCTTCATCCAATATGCACATTTTCAAAAACACAATCTTTTATATTTATAATATAATCTTTCAGTATTATTCAAATTTTTTTTACTAGAAACAGTCCTGACAAAATAGGCACCACAAAGTGTCTGCAGCACCATACAATGGGGAATACACACAGAGAGAACGGATAGAGAAAAGGGGTCCTGCCCACAAACTTACATTCTAAAGGAGATTGGGGATTGATACATAGGGACAATTGCACATACACATAAACTAGGGACAAATTAGGTAGTTGAACTGCTGGTATGTTTTTGAGATGTTGTGGGACACAAGAATAACATACAAATTGCACACAGATAATGTCTTGTCGAACGTACACCATTAGTGCTGTGAGGCATCAATGCTACCCACTGAGCCATCCATGCTGCCATTCGTTATTTGGAAACCTAATCATGTTACAAAGATTAACAAAGATTATTTTACAACTTTCCTTGTTTACACAACTTGTAGCTATTATTCAGGCCGTAGCTGTGGACGCTGCTTGCCAAGCTGAGCTGTAGGCATTTCTGGTACAGATACAAATCTCCTGCTATTAGATAAGAGAAAAACTTCTGCATCTCTTTGTTTTGTGTGGTAGTGTGTTGCTCTGCCTCAAATACATACACGTACAAACACACACTGTGTTACAACGCACAATACCACTCCAAGTCAGGGATGCCTTCTGAGATAAGCCCTGCTTCCAGTATGGGCAGTATGATGCAGAGGCTTCTGAGAATTCTATTACCTCAATGATGTGTTCTCAGATTAAACGTTAAACTTGCAATTGTTTTGGTGACTGGATATACCCTCCCTTTCAATTCTAAAAAAAAACTTGTCCAAAAAATGGAAATGTTCTGTGTACTTTAATGTGCAGCCCCTTCCAGTACTCTAACCTTCCCTTTACACTACCCTAACCCTTCCATTCCCATACACTACCCTAATCCTTCCATTTCCATACACTACCCTAACCCTTCCATTCCCATACACTACCCTAATCCTTCCATTTCCATACACTACACTAACCCTTCCATTCCCATACACTACCCTAATCCTTCCATTTCCATACACTACCCTAACCCTTAGATTCCTATACACTACCCTAAACATCCCCTTACACTACCCTAACCCTTCCATTCCCATACACTACCCTAACCCTTCCATTCCCATACACTACCCTAAACATCAGTTCCCTGCAACCCTCCTTTCCTCTCAGACTTACCCGAACTCTATTTTCCCTGATGCCCAAACCCAACCCTCCCCTCCCAGCAGCATATCACAAACCCTTCCTTCTCACTGCCTAACCTTAACCTTCCCTTCCTCACCTAACCCTAACATTTTCCTCCCATTGCCTAACTCCAACCTTACCCTCCCGGCTGCCTTATAAATGGTTCGGCATTGTACTACATATGAATGGTCGTAGTACTACTTCACTCATGTAAATGGCTGTCTACATATAAAGTATGTTGAAATACAGTAGATAAAGCCAACATTTAGCGGTGTTGGAAAATGGGGCTGTCGTACCATCCCTCTTGTAAATACCTGCTATATATGTTACCAAATACTAATCACCAGCTGAAGATTGTTAATATTCATGGATTCCTCATTTTTTCCTAATGAAAGTTATAACTGATTAAGAACACTGTTGTTTTCTTTAACTCTTTTTACCCTTCCAACATGCAAGTTCCTCATGGAACAATAGATAGTAAAAAATAAGTGATTTGTCAGGCAACCTATACATTTCTATATAATATTAATCTACGACATCCATCATGATAACCTATTGTAATTGACAATACACGGCGTGTTATGTATTATCTTACGTCAGTATCAAATTTTATAACCACAGAATCTTTGTTCTGATGTGTGAAACATTTCAACTGCCGGGGTGTGTATGGATCAATCATTTCTCAACACAACAGGGAGACGAAACCTAATCAAGCAGCTAGAGGCTGTTTATATACTATAAATGTATTCTTTACAGGTGGGACGACCTGGTGAGGTTTGACCTATGCTGATAACTTCGCAGAGACTACTGTTCAACACAATGGTCTTAATAAAGGTGTGAATCACCCAGAGAGCAAAAGACAGCACTATGGCAAAATAAAAGGAGAGATTGGGTAATGTTCAATGGGCAAAAAGAAAAGAGGTCAACACAGACCACATCCAAATATCGATTTTGATTTTACTGTAAATATTTTTAACATAAAAAGAATATTACTAGGAAAATGCAGAAATCAAATGAATTGATATGTCTTCAATGTTGTTATATAATCCTCAAAGCAAACACAAATATAGCAATGCACAAATCTCTAATTACATAGAGATAGGTACTTGGCATGGGAATCATGGGAAGGGAACATGAAGTATTACGAGGATAAACCTGGATCTTCAGAATGCTAGATCTGACCTGGGTCCATTTCACTTGTCAAGGTGATACTGGGTGGGAAGTACTTGTGATTATGTTATGTGGAAGGGGGAATATATGAACATAGTACAATAAGGGTTTGCTAAGCACTAAGGATTGTATGCAGACCTGCTTGTTAGTGACTCATTCAAACTTGACCTGCTTCCGTACAAAACGGATCAGTGCATAAAGTTTTTTCCACTCCCCCTATACCCGCAGTTTCTTTAGCATGACTATCCCAGTCTACAGTGCAAGCATTAGGCATACTAAGAATGAAACCTAGACCCTTGTACGTTTTCAACATTGTACGAAACTCAAGTCAGTAACACCTGCTGTATGCTTGGGGTAAAGCTTCCAAAGCTGGATCCCTCCCTAAGATCATAAGTCTGCTGGAATAAGGATAATGGCCACCCCTTGCCAATATGGAAGGAGAGACTAAGCAGCATAAATCAGGACCCAGCCCTTTGTGATTATCTGCATTCTTCAACACACAGTGATCAATGGACATAGCCATCAGTATAGCTACTTATCTGATCAGCAATAAGCCTTATGAAAGGCAAAGTCTTATGTGCTCCGTACTCTCCAGTACTCACCTCCTCCATGTCCACTATGTTTTCTTATTCCAAAAAACAAGCAAATGTGATCTTAAAAACGTAAATTCTACATCTCACCAGTATTTCCTCAATCGTACCACCACAAATCTAATTCTCCAGTATGTAAAACTAAACTAAGCTTAAATCTGACTGGTTGCTATGGGCAACATCCCCACTTCAGGCCTTGGTGTTTTTTTATTTAAAAACTTTTTTTTGTACAATACAAAATCATTCTTCATTCCCTTTGTACTATGCAGAAAATGTAAAAAATAATAAACTTCTGATGTTGTTTTATAACATTTGATTTAGCGAAAAGAGGAATTTAAAGCTGGATATTAAACGAGAGTCCAGTGTTGAAATGATCGCTGCTCTTTTATTCCAGCAGGCCAGTTTAAGCTTAATATATAATGTGGCAATCTTGTCCAGCTCACACAGCTATATAATTTTAATCAACTTTTATTAAGACATTCTACCATACTGCTGTTTACACGACTCCATAGAATTTATGGCTTTTCTTGAAGACTCAACATTAAAAAATCCTTACCACGCACTTCGCCTACTTAGCTTACCTACCAATTGTTCCTTTCTTTATAATTTAACACAATTTTGTTATTTCACATCTGAAATTGAAAACATTATATTCCCTCCAGGAACTTTTTGGAAAAAAAAAAGCCAAGGTGGGTTATTACTAGAAGGATTATCTACCGATGTGGGTCATAGACCCATTAAGGGCCTACGTTAAGTTTTTTCCTATTTAGCCTTGTTTCTCTTGCTATTGTTTAGTCCCATTTATTAGTCACAGGATTTGCTGCTGATTTGTGAGTGAGTCCAAAAAAATTAAACTTCTACCCACTAACCATAAATTATCCAAACACAGCCATGTAGTGCATTATTTAGACTCTTATATTAAAATCAGCAATAAACATCTTCAAGGCTAGGTAAGATAAATAATGTATCAGTGCATAAAATCATATATTATGACATATCTTAGATGAAAAATAGATTGCTTGTATGTAATTTACTTTCTGTCTGATACCTTTACAGTAGCGATGATTGATGATTCATTAGCAAAAAAACGGATTTTAAACCTGAATATTTGTTAGCGGAGAATGTTTGTCTGAAGCCACTTGTTCTGAGCTTCGGGATGATAGGATAAAATGCTTTGCAAAAGGAAAAAGTCAACATAAAATCTTATTAGCAGCATCGGAGACCGTCCACGGCACAAAGAAGAAAATACAGAGAGAATATAATAACCGGCGGAAATATCTGATCTGCTGTATTTAATCTGTGGGAGTAGAGCCTTATCTGTGTTTACATCCCATTCTATCACACTTCAAGTTTAATGGATCATAGACAAAAAAGGCCAAAAATACTTTAATACCAGACAAAGGTGCTATTTTATTTTTTTGTCAGACAGCGTGACCTGAACCTCACACACAAAATAAAAAATGACTGAAGCAGTGATTTATTCCCTTTTTAAGTTCCTTGCATTACTAACAAAGTATCAAGAGATTACTACTGGCAGAATTATTATCACTCCCGTGCCAGCCCACTCATTGAGTTCTCTGGTCCATTTTCAAAATACGTTGTCTCGCTGTTGCCAATCTAAGTTCACTGTGCCGTGTTAATAGTGTTTATATTTAGTATTTTTTTATTAGTTTTAGTTTTAGATACAACAGAAAATGTAGAAGTTACACTGATTTAGCCTATTATTTGTAGTCGTCACCTTACAAAATAATCTGGACGATTAGACGATTGTCGGTTGACTGACTAAACTTTTTTTTTTTGCCACACTACTCAGGGCTCGAAGTGAGTATTTATAAGTGTTGGTAAGGAGGAGGAGGAGGGTATGGAGAAAAATATTTATAATGGAATTGTGGGTCAGCAATGGGTGAGGCTTAGAAGGGGGAGAAGTTGCCGGTATTCCATATTGGTGTATAGCGGCCCACTTTGAACGATGTGCTACAAGATAATTGTGCCAAGGTGCCTACTCACTGGACAGACCAATGGACTGTTTGTTCTGCACAATCAATCCATGCTACTGGGTCAATCATATTGGTATGGGGAGATATGTGGGCTCAGTGCAATGTTCTCTGTGATTGGAGTGTTATGCCGGTCACCAGAGACATTACATGGTGTGCGGTCAGCTTTTTAATGCGTTGGTGACTTAATTAAACAATGGCAGAAGCATGTTAGACATCATATTATTTTTATTACTTGTAACTTTTATTAGAGTTACAAGTAATTTAAACAATCAGAATCATACAAAATAAAGTACACTGACAAACCTATTTGCAACTAAATATATTTAGATAGCTTTGCAATCATTATTGTTGGTATCATTAATAGCTGCATTAAGCATCAGGCAGGTATAATGGTTTTTTTGTTCACAGCAATGAATCCAGTTGCTTAAATACAACTATACGGTACATACCATAGAACGCATTAAGTAACAAGGTTTTCTACAGATGTGATGCTTTATAACATTTCTAAAACCTCATTAAAATTATTTTAGGCTCAACCCTTTTATCGGCAAAATCCCTTATTGGAGCCACACAAGGCAAACAATCCATAATAGAGTGCTACATACTCCTAGGGCAGGGGAAGGCAACCTGTGGCTCTCCAGGTGTTGCCAAACTACAAGTCCCTGGGAGAGCCACAGGTTGCCTACCCCTGCATTGGAGGATTTCTTTAGCCCAATATACCACCCCCTCTATGTAGAACTAAAATCATGATTTAACTGCACAGACATAGTTTAAACCTGGCAAAGAATGCTGGGACCTGTAGTTTGACCACACCTGGAGAGCCACAGGTTGCCTGTCCCAGTGTAATACATGCCCATTGGTTTCTGTTGCTCTGTATACTTTGTTTAGCATGTGCGCTATTGTTCATTCTTCTACATAGGACAGTTTCACTGCTCATTCAACTCTCCTTCTTGAAGAGCAGGTCAGAAAGGAGATATAAGAAATGTCCCTTACAGTATCTACTTAAAACCTCAATGAATTATTAACACAATGGACATCTTTTCTAAAGGAATTTGTCCTTTGTTTCGAAGATCAGTCAGACAGTCGTGCCTTGCAATCTCAATAATGCACCTATGTACAGGGGTTCAATATTTACTCATCAAAACTTTTTTCATTTAGTCATTTTCATTATGTACAGTCAATTAAAACCATAAATTAAAACTACATTTATCCACCTTGATCCAGATTAACCAAGTAAACAAATTTCTTAGACTCAGAGTAGGATTCCTGTCCGCTACGCCAAACTACCAAATTGTTTGTTACAGTCAGTAAGCAGGAGGCCATCATTTACATGCTTCTGGCACTGTTTAGAATGCTAAACAGTTGTATAACAGACTAATTGGCCAAACCAGTGAACCTGCACACCACATACATAACAAAACAATATCTACCGCCCAGAAGTGAAGGAAAAATACAACTTAACTAACTAAAAACGAAAACTACCGCAAATAACATGGCAAGCGTTCACAATTATATATAAACCATAAATGATAAGACTAGAAGGGTTTCTACATTCCTCTTAAACATAAATAGCTTTATTAACGCAGTGAAGATAGAGGTTTAACAAAGATGAAAATAATCTTCCCTTGTCCGGTTATTTCTAGTATCTGTAAACATAGGGATGGGGGAATTATAACATGCATTAGCGGGAAAATGCTATTTACTAAAGTGGCGGGCTTATCGAAAATACAGCAGACTCTTTAAATATGTCAGCAGGAGTATTTCCCAGAAATAGGAACCTTTTCATGCGGGTGGAATATTGCTATTTTAGAATACCATTCCATAGATACCTGTAATTGAGATTATCATTAATACATTAAGGATTAGACACTTCTATGAAGGGTTGCACATGTTAAATTATGATCCCAAGATAGTGAAATGTGAAATATGGCTATGCTGATGACTTTCATCTGCACAAAACGACTTCTAGAAAATCCATTACAAAACCTATATATAGTGCATTCAGAGAAACCAAGGTTCTGTGAATTAACTGATAAACCCAAGGGCAACAATTCCTAAAACTACAGTTTTGTTATAAGTACAGAAAGTCTTTGGTTCTACAGATATTTAAGCTATTATTGTGAGAAATTGTGTTACAATTAGATGTATTTTTTATAAATATCTCTAAATAAAAAAAAAAATATCTAAAAGTCTATATCTATCTATCTATCTATCTATCTATCTATCTATCTATCTATCTATCTATCTCTTTTATATCTATATCTATTGTATATACATATATACATATATATACATACACACACACTAAAAATGGCCGCCCATTCATTGGTGGTTCAGGGCTGCCGGGGTCTCCTCTCCTAAATATATAGTATACATGGGGGTGGGGCTCACCAGGAATACATGGGGGTGGGGCTCACCAGGAATATAAATAAATATATATATATACGGTATATATATATATATATATATATATATATATATATATACGGTTTATATCTATAAACCACCAATGATCTGGACTGATTTTAGTTTCAGTAGTAGGCTCTAAGTGGGTTGGTAGACACTGGTATGGTATACCAACACCCCCACCCCCATATATAAGCCCCATCCCATTTGTGCCATGATATTGGCAGAAGTGTTTCCTCTATTTCCCTCTCCTCCATACCCAAACTTACAAATCCCCAATTCGAACCCTGGTATATTCAACAGATTTTTCATAGGATTAATGTCCCAACTAAGTGATAAGTGTTTGGAATATTATTAGTGTTTAAGCTGCAAAGATCACACTTTTAAACCTCTTTGTTTCACAGAACAATTGATAAAATTATGTTAAGAGAACTAATGGTAAATAAAAAATATAACATAGTTGCTGGAAAGTATTCTTTCTGTGTATGCACAAAAAAACCAGCCCCTGTACGTCCATCCCAAACACACCAAGTACCAGCAAGTTAATTCGGCCTATTCCTTCTTTTCTGCAGGTAGTGAGAGGCCCATTGTAACATGAAACACCTTTACATAAATACTTTCAGTTGGGTATGATAATTATCCTAAAGTCTGGTCTTGAGGGTGTAAAGCCTAAACCACTATTTTTGAAATGGAACCAATCTTCAATTCCGTTTTTTCCTCTTTTACTAAAACCAGGTATATATGGTCAAACAAACAGTTTTCCTGGAAATAATAAGCGAAACCTGGAAAAATCGAAAGTAGCATGCTGTGGAGGTAATTGGTGAATTAGTTTAATAATCACACAATTTTGTTAAATCATAGCTAGCAACAAAAGATTACTAAGAGCAGCACTTAAAACACACATTCCATATCAATTCTAAGAGCAAGGTATTAATGGCAGTGGGCGGCACAGGACAACTGCTACTAATATAACAGCGGTGTTCCCTTCATTGTGCCATTAATAGGGAATAGTCATGTTATAGAGCAAATGTAATGAAATTGTAGGACTACTAACACATATCTTTGTGTTTATTTTGTTCAACATAATTACAACATATTCCCATACATATAGGAATGCAGTTGCCGGTCCGGCTGTATCATCCTTTACTGCAAATTTTTCTAATTGAGAACAGGTATTTGTGGAAATGGCTTTGCTTTTGCCCAAGTTTAAATCTCCTTTCTTCTCTGGTCCTATGACTTTTCACATACAGGTATGACACTTTATAATATTTCTAAAATGTCCCCATATCACACGCAGATTTTGGCAAATGTGTGAAAAGGCTGCATTAATGAATAACAGCACACAGGTTGTCCTGCATTGAAACGCCACCTAGCTGTTACTGTTGGAACTGCAACTTTTCAGAGTTACTGGCAGCATTATGCGAAAGTATATGAATATGTATATATATATATATATATATATATATATATATATATATATATATATTCCAACCGCATGGTGGTATTTAGAAACATTATAAAGTGCACCATTTGTAGTAAACATCTGTATATTCAGTAACAATGTATTATTAAACAATACTGTAAGGGCATTAAGCTGGATTTTCCATTTCACCCAATGTCATCATACTGTACTTTATATGTTACATACAAACCTTTCACTATGTATTTTATATTTTTTATTACAGTTTGTTATCTAAAATGTGAAAAGCATTAAACCAGCAGTGTACAGCAGACACTATTATGCTTCCATATACTTTAACAGGAATGTAGCTCAGTACCTTGTTAAATGCACAAAAATTGCTATTACAGAGTACAAGGATGCACAAAGCTAATAATTCTCTTTTATGCTGTGCCACATCCGGGCATGGAAGTTATGTGTTTTATTGACAGTCTTTTATATCATTCAGCTATGGTTTTGAGGACAGTGAGAGATGTTGGTTGTACAAGGACAACATTAGATGAAGCATGAAACTATTCTCATAAAGTTTTCTTTGTTATTAAAGCAATTAGTTCTGTAAAATGAATTTGAAAAACAATAGCGCTAAATAAATAGATATTCTACAATACTTTACTTTTAGAATTAATTAGCATTAGAGATTAAGATTAAGTTATGTTTAAAGAAATCTTTTTACCAGGATACATAAAAGGCATTTTATCAAGGCAAATTAATTAAAAACATGTTCTTTTTTCATTAATTAGTTATGAACGTTATTTATAGTTTCCTAGCAAAATGAAGAAATAAGTGATAAGTGTATATATATATATGAATGTAAGAAGTAACCGAAATGATATGGAAAACATTATTGGCCTAAATTCACTAAGCAGGGAGATTGAAAAGTGTTGATGTTGCCCATAGCAACCAATCATATTCAAGCTCACATTCTCCATTATGTAAAATTAAACTAAAAGCTTGAATTTAATTGGTTGCTATGGGCAACATCCCCACTTTTCAATTTCCATGCAATCTCCCTGCTTAGTAAATTTAGGCCCTTGAGTCATTTTACAATTGTTCAACTTTCAGGCCATTAGGTATACATTCTCATTTACACAAATGAAGTATTTAAATTGTGTATTTTTAAGTTTTGTTACGTTTTTACGTTCAGTATTGCTAACCAAGTTCAGTTACATATAGGGGCATCAGAATTTTTTACTTTAGGGTCTCGTTTCCTCCTCCCTCCTCTCGGGGCCCCCTCTAGTAGCTGCACAGCCGATGAAGTGCAAGATCGATGAAGTGCTCAGCCAATAAGGATCTGCAGTACTTGTGACAGGATGACTGTGCTCCTGAGGAGGAGCTAGGAGAGCACCACCTTCATATTCAGGAAGGGATGCTTTGCCCCCTTGTCCCACCCTGTTCCAATGCCAATGTTTAAAAAGTAATCAGTATGACCTATGTGTGACATCAAGTGGCTCTTGTATTAGTAAATCAGTGCTGACTTCTTACTGCTTACCCCAGGTAGTGAGAATATAACTTGATATAAACAACTTACAGCAGACTTATTGCAATTTCAGTCAGGGAACAAACCATTCAACCAACTGCCTACATCAATGCAAAACGAACACATTTTTACATGATCTTGCATTCTACTTTCACCAAATAGCTTCTTTAGAACAAGATATTTTGTGCAAAGTAAGGAAAATCTTCCCATATAATGCCATTTTCAGCATTCTCTTATTTGCAAATTGATCACAGAAAACCAATTGGAATTACTTTCAAACACATTTATACAAATATAAATGCACGGCCAATGGCTTTTTGTGAAATAAAATATAAAACATCAGTAAATCCCTTATGTATGGGAAAACAAAGATTATAATTCTTTTTGACCAGAATGAAGTGGCTTTTAAAGTTGCACTTTCCTTAATCAAATGAACAGCTAATTGTATTTTGTTTTCTTTTAGTGACCACTTCTAATTACCATTTGTTGATGTTCATTCATTATTAAAAGAGAACAGGACGCTGACTCTGTGGAATATCAATAAAGTTGACACTACGGACAGAGAGAAGTACTTCATGTTAAGTATTCAGATGATTATTTTGAGTCTACAATGCTTGCATAATGTTACGCATCAGAAAGTCTACTTTTCTTGGTCAACATAAGAAACAATTCAATGGTAACTGAGGTTGCCATAATTCTAATTGTCAATTCAACATTTAGAAAATATAATTTTTGCTAGAATGTGTGGGGCTTGCTGCAATTCCCCTCTACAAGTATCTCCTTGATCAGATGCAATACAATACACAATATAATACAATGTTCCTCGAAATGAGGGTGTACATGTGAGGGTGTATATGAGGGTATGCCATACTATAACATACAACCACTCAAACTGATTAATTAAAACCTTTAAATCTCCCTTCAACGTCTATTATCTGCTATGTTTCCATACCACCACTTCTAAATGTCCATATCACCACCTCTAAATGTCCATACCACCACTTCTAAATGTCCATACCACCAAATCTAAATGTCCATACCACCAAATCTAAATGTCCATGCCTCCACTTCTAAATGTCCATACCACCACTTCTAAATGTCCATACCACCACTTCTAAATGTCTATATCACCACTTCTAAATGTCCATACCTCCACTCCTAAATGTCCATATCACCACTTCTAAATCTCCATACCACCACTTCTAAATGTCCATACTTCCACTTCTAAATGTCCATACCACCACTTCTAAATGTCCATACTTCCACTTCTAAATGTCCATACCACCACTTCTAAATGTCCATACCACCACTTCTAAATGTCCATAACACCACTTCTTAATGTCCATACCACCACTTCTAAATGATAGCTGGAATTAATAGGTGGAAAAATAGCAAAAATCACTGCCTAGTAAATAAACCCCCAAGTGTGTGATTTTTAGTTATTTTTTGGGTCTGATGTAGGAGGCCTCGCTTTTTATGGGGAGGGGAGGCTTGGTTCATTTTTGAAGCCACCTCTGGTTTTTCATTTAGTAACCCAGAGAATATAGGGTGGTATATAAGCAAACAGAATATCACAATAAATAATGCGTTCTAGTACAAAGACTAAATTCCTTAATGCTACAAGAGGACTAAGGTTTCCCGACTGGACTGGGTAGTAGAACTTAAAGCCAAGCAGAGAAAAACAGTCAAGTACATTTTAATAAAACATTGGAGGCGTAAAGGTGAACATGATTAACTTCTACCATTTATTTCAGGGCAAAGATATTTTCGCTGCCAAATCCTTAGGATTTAGCCAAAATAATTGAAGTCATTTTAATTTGCTGTTATTTTAGTGAGCAGGTCAAAGAGTTATCGCGTCCAGAAATTAAATTCCTTTCCAAATAAGAATTTCTCTTGTCTAATTTTAATATGCACATTAGCTTTTCAAACCATTTCTGCGGTATTATTTTGTAGAATATATTAATACAGCATTTGGTATTCAGCCAAATTCTAAAATATGAACTCAAAGCTTCACTACCTTCAAAGACAGCACCAAACTAAACATAAGTAACAAAGAATAAAGTATTACATTATTGAAAAATTGTGGAATACTAGGTTATCTTTATAAAGCAGAGGCTGTGGAACAGAACATATTTCAGATGCAAGTGGAAATGTTTATCTGCAGTAATACATATATTATTTTGTTTAGATTATTTTTGTATTTTTTTTCTCTCTCGTATCTTGAAATTTATTTTCAGAAGTTACACTTGGGGAAATGCATGGTTTATTTTTCCATTATGGTTTTGATTTGAACACAAAAACCTCATCAAATAATTGTCACTTCTACTGTGTATTTTATTCAGGGTGCCCTTTGTATAATCCTTTATTAATGTCAACAATATTGTTACAGTTTCACAGGTGTTCATATATTTTCATTGCATCTCACAGATATACAGTAAGAACTTTCAAAGAAAACTGAGCAATATATATTTAATATAAATATGATTACATCATTATATAAAAAGTTTTCTACATATGTGTCCTTTGAAAGAAAATCTTCCACCGGTTATGTTTACTTTCCAGTAATATTATCAATATATATTTAGTTGGATTTACATTTACATAGCAGTACTGAACACAAGGAGATACTTGTCATCTACTGGTGCTAATAGTAAAATATTGTCACATTGGCATATGTTAGGAAACTGTACTTGCCAGGTTACACGCCTGCCTACAGTATGGCGTAGGCATAAGTGTGGCACATTGGGAACATTGTGTGAAATGTAATATTTCCCCCTATATAAATAATGCACATACAGTATTTGTTAACCTTTATGGTGACATGTTTTTTTTTTTATTTTTTGAATCTTGATAATATCTCCATATGTATTGATGATGTCATCGTAAATTAGGTCACCCCCGCATCCTACAGAATTACTTGGGCAAATTAATTTAAATAGATATGTTTATACTATTACTAGAGGGTTTTGTAACAGTATTATAATTCCCAACAAAATTACTTATATGAAGTATGATTGTTTATAAAGTGTAACACTATATTCCAGCAAATATCTATGTAGAAGCTGGTGGAAAAAATCCAATAAACAATTTTTGTGAAGGAAAATGTGCTTATTGCAATCAATGATCTGGCTATTACTATCTTATGTATTTTGGAAACTCATATAGAGAATGTAATTGGTTTAAGCATGAAATCATTGTGTATATATAATGCTGAGAGCAATTTTTAACTTCTATAAAACAACAAGCTTGTTTAAAGCAAATATACAGGAACTATCCAAGTTACTGAAAACATTGCGGCCAAGGGATTTAGAAACAAAGTCTGGTTTCTAAAAATACACAAGATTCTTTGTTAGGTACTATACAGAGTTATATTGTAGCCCTATTGCAAAGACATGAAACTTCTCAGACTCAGATAAAACGGAACATATTTATTCTCATGAGCATTAATTGGTCCAGTTTCAAATGGTGAAATCATTGTGCATCTATAGTATATACAGTTTTCTAATGGTCATATAATTAGGCTATACCTCCATTATGAAACCATATTTAGTTCATCCATTAAATATTTTAAATATTAAATTAAATATTTCAACATACATACAGCTAAATGTTGACTGTATGTATTGTGATGTAGTGCTAATTTAAAAAAAGAAAAATGCTTATGAATGTTGTAGGATGCTGAAATATACATATTTCGGCATACCACCATTCACTACACCGACATCCAATGGCCAGGTCCCCCGAACCGGCTATGACATATAACACTAAAGGTTGGGGTTAGGCTGC
Source organism: Platyplectrum ornatum (assembly GCA_016617825.1). Lineage (NCBI taxonomy): Eukaryota > Metazoa > Chordata > Amphibia > Anura > Limnodynastidae > Platyplectrum > Platyplectrum ornatum. The sequence continues at coordinate 129,844 of JABWIB010000002.1, read as the reverse complement.
TAGATAGGGAAGGTAAGGGTAAGGATGCGGGGTTTAAATTGATGGACTGGTGTCTTTTTTCACCCTCATCCACTATGTTACTGTGATTACAACATACAAGGGGCCGGGTAACACGTAGGTGTCCAGAAGCCTGTACAAGTGAGGTCTGGGTCCACATACTGGTCTGGATTCAGTCTAACAGGGTCAATATTTCTGAACATTTAGGACATACCTGGAACATTTTAAGTGCTTCTTTTAATTTGAAATGTTTAGGTTGGCAGCACAACTATTTCTATTTCTTTGTATATACATATTTATTTATTTATCCCCTTAGCATAATATGAAAAAATAACTTTTCATCACCAACTTTCATGCATCACTGAAGCTTTTGATTGCACAATTCCTGACCAAAAATCAGCACTGCATAAAATTAAACACTTCAGCTGTAAACTTTTTAAAAGTCAATGTACCAACATTAATGTAAAACATATTTGTCACTACTTCGGTATAAAGAAGAACTTTCATGTTACCGTCAACCTAAATGACTATTCCTTGTTAATAAACCAAAACAAGTTTCACAGTTATTAATTGTTATTAAAAAGTGCTGCTTCGTAATAGACAATGATTCTTCTAATGAAAATCATCTTTTTTTCTTTGAATAAAACAATCAATTGTAGTTCATTAGCTAATAACTCCTACAACAACCCATTAAACACCTCAATGAAGAATCTTGGCAGGGGAAAAGAAAGCAATTAGGTTACATTTGTGGCAAACAAAAGTGACACATTTATCAGAGCCAATAAATGTTTGACACCACGAAAAGAAGAGGCAATTCCGACAAATAAATCAGACATCTGCAGCAACTTTCTGTACTTAAATTTATTTCGGGTTTTTTTTTCGCTTGCTTAGTGTCACTTTCAATCCAACAAATAAAGCATTTTGATGCAAAGTTTGTTTAATGAAGGTAAACAGACAGCACAGTAAGGCATGACACCTTCCATCCAAAAAGAAATTCTATTTTTTAATGAAGCTTTCTGCCTAAAATGTGCTAAATGTGTTCCTAATTGACAGCTAATTACGCATGCTTCTTTACATAAACCATACGATGAACTCTGAAGTCACCAGAAGGAACGGAAATTGAAAAAACAAATGTCACAAATTGTTTATCAGCTGAACATGAACCAAACATCTGCTGAATGATAATTTTTACAGTAGCCAATGTGTCAAGTTGAATCAGTTCCCGGCATTAAAACAATTGTACATACTGTAGCTACTGTGTGATCTAACAGCTCCAAAAAGTCAACTGGAATAACAAAAATGTTCTATTTTAATGTTTTATTTTAATGCAGTAACATATTGATATTTAAAGCTATTTCACCATATAAAACCACATGGTTGCAATTCTACACAGATATTTTAGTTTTTTATAAGAAGTATGTTTCAACACTTATAGAATATTCTAGAAAATTATAGGTGTGTAACGACAGGGCAAAGACATAATCAGATATTTTAGAGCCAAAAGCAAAATAGAAAACTAGCCCCCATTCAACATTGTCCCCTGGGGGGGATCACCTTTATTGTACACCCCTAGAATGGTCCACATCAGTGCTTAGCTGTGCATATGTAGAGAGGACTCTATGGGTGACAATGACATTGAAATACTGTTTCACCCATAAATTATTAGTATTAATATAATATGGTATAATATAAAAACTTTGCCAAATGCATAAAGGAAAGAGGAAGGAGGAAGGGGAAAAACAAGGTAAGGGAACCCTAATATGGTATTTGGCTTGCAGCATTTTTGTGTCATGTAGGAGTAAGGTAGTGGGTAGATGGGTTGGGGGTGTGGGGAACCTGTCTATTTTGTCAGTACTGGGCCTCACAATATTTTGATAGCAGCCCTGGCCTTGCTGTATCAAGTTCCTCAAAAACAATCACTGATTATTATTATTGAATATGATCCTGACTACACAATATGGTAAATTTCTGTATGCTCGTGCTCTAAGTGCAGCAGTACTGAAAGTCTGAATCTGTTTTATTATCTTTGTTTGAGATGCTAATAAGAGGAAGATTTTTCCATTAAGTTATCCAGTGTCTTTAGTATATGAAGATATTTGTGAAGACATGTAACAAAAGATTTTATAAAGACTTCTATTGATGCTCATTGCTCCAATAATAAAACTCCAGACTGTGTTAATTCCTTCACAGACTGCACTATAAGAGAAGTTGATGTTTTTAGAACTAAACATTAGCTACGCCCTGATCAAACTGTGGCCTAATTGGAAGATGCGAGTCAGTCATCTGCATATGAAGATTGCTTTGTGGATGAGACACTCTGGGACATATGCAATTTGGTTTTCTACATTTAATTGACCATTTGTATTACCGACATAGCGCAAGAAATCCATTTAACTTTATTTGTTTTCTTTATACATAAGCAGATTTTGTCTCCCAGTGACATTAAATTAAACATGCATCATTACTAATTCTTTCTTTGAGAAATGATTTACATTTATTAGATGACTCCTCTCATGTTATTTGTATCAATTACATTATCTTCTCAAAACATAAAACTAGATGTAAGGGAATGTGTATCCAACAAGAATGAAGAAGCAATATTCCCGGAGAAAAATAAATATAACTCTTCCAATATATGAACCAATATGAAAGGACAAATCTGTGGTCACAAAAACTGCTGACATAACTGTCGTGAATTGTCTAACATAAATTCAATACTATGGTATATATGAAAGGGGTGTTTGTGATTGATTAATATCCTTTTAATGAGCAAAATATATGTCCCCATAAATCTTAACCTACGATAATAGAGTTTTCAAGACGGGTAATGCCCAAGTCATTATTTGAAAATGTCTCTAATCCATTTTTAATATGGGCAATATTACAGATTCACTAATCTGTAATGTTTAGACTAAAGTACAAACCTGGACAACCTCTAAAAAATACAAAAATGCAGTAGTGGGTTAAATTGCTTTGGAAAGGCACCTCTTTTGCTATTGGCTATTTCAGCTCAAACTGACATTGATTTGGCATTTCTTTGGCAAATCACTACTTAGTAGAAACCTGAATGTCTATGATGGTCATGATTGAAATAACCATGGTTGATTTGTAAATTGTGATTTGGTGGCAATAATAAAATGAGTGATTTAACAACCTATCGCAGCTTAATAAATCTCAAAATGGAAACTCACCACCCAAATCAACTCGCCATGGTGATTTAGCCAAATCACAGCTTAGTGACAACACAGGAACTGCACTTCTGGTATACATTTTGATTCTCTGCTAACCTGATAAAATGCTTTTTTTGTGACCTTTAGCATACAAGAGCAGTGCACTTCAGTCTGTCAAGAACCAAAAGTCAAGAGCTCTTGCGAATGACCTTCCTCTGTGTCTGAAAACAATGAACCAGCTTTATACATCACTATTTATTGTTGCAAAGCAGCAGGGACTAACCTTAAAAAATCCATCAATCAACTCCCGATAAAATGCACATATCCATTCTACTGAAAACTCAGGTAAAAAATGATTATCCTCAAAGTTTTTGAAGCTCTTGAACCTTAAAATGAATAAATAACTTTCAAAAGAGGAAAAAAAAAATACTGTTATTTGATTTTTAGTTTGGTGCACACACAAGAGCCACACTGGAAACTTTTTCTTAGTATCACCATCTTTTTTTGGCAAATACCTTGACATTATATAATGTGTGGGTTTGGTTTGATGGTACATATTTAGATGGCCATGTCTGTTTGTGGCAACCATACAGTAAAGAGGGAGGAGATAAAACAATATACTTATGCAGATGAGAAAACAAACAAAGATTTTTCGACCCCGTGGACTTAACTCCATTGGATGATCCACCAACGACAGGAAGTGTTCACCATAATTGGGTATTATGTCAACATAGGGATAATTTGGCATACTTAATCATCCATTAAAACTGATTTAAAATGTCCTGCTAAGCATTTACAATTCAGACAACGGAACCGTACTATAATTATCTGGCAAAATGATCATTAGTTATTGTAATACTGTACTGTTGGCTAGCCATGTGAATTTCAGAACAAATGCACATGTAAGAACTTCAATACTTCTCTTTGTTCAACTTTGAGCGTACTTTATATCCTTTTCATTTTTTCATAATGACCTTGATTTTGATAAAGTTTTGTTCCTCTATGTCTTCAAGTTTGGTTTCTTAAGAATTTTATTCGATTTTAGGAACTTTTGTTCTTTGGAAGATTATGTTTCTTTTTAACAGAGCAGGATACCAGTAGGTGGTCAACTTTGCTTTTTGTCACCATTTCAGACAGATCATTTTAAACTTGAAAATTGGTCATGGCAAGGCACCTCTTTGTTACTCTTTCACATGTTTTTGTCTGTAGGAGTCTTAGCTATTATAGTACATTTTTCTTCGTTGCCTGTGTTGAAACTTAGCACTAGAGAATTTTGATGTCATAGCCTCTTACATCAAAAGTATAAATATATTGTCCTTTTTATTTTTTGAAGAATGCCTTAAGGTTCTGTCACAACAATGTCTCAGTGGACTAGATCACAGAAGATGAAACTTAATAGNAGAGCATGAGAATTGTAAAACTATCTAGACAAAATATTAATTAGTTCGTCTGGAATGGCTGGTCCATAAAAATAAGCTACTTTACTAAAAGTTTTTTATTTGTTCCTTTAAAGCTATAAAACAGTGATATTGTTATAACCCTTTGTAAAAGCAGTTTTGTATTTTGTGAATTTAGCAGATTTAAAAGATGTTTGAAGTCAATATATTTATACCAGAATTTTTTGTCTTGTTTTTTGTTTTTTTATCTTGTTTTTTTTTTTTTTTTTTTTTTTTTTTTTTTTTTTTTTCATTTTTGCGCTCACCTTATTTCGCCTAATGGGTGCAACGGCCCTGGATTTGGGACCTCTATTGCTCATCCCACTGATCCAGCTGTCAAAAAGAGAGGGGCTTGGGGAAGCCCATTATTACCTGAAATTCTGGATCTGGTCCATGCTGTGGAAGCTTTAATGTGTTGATTGCATCGCCAAACCCATCACTTTCTGCTCTGCATCTCATTGTTACAGTAGTGTATTAGTTGACAAAGACACTGTATTACTACGTTATGTGACTTGAAGACATCACGCTGCTTTAAAACCACCAGGGGGCCAAGCACCTACTCTGGCTCCCAGCTTTTGCCAGTTAAGGTCAAGCTGGAGTCATATTTCTAATATAGAGTAAAATTTGACCAGCGCACCAATTATTTTTTCATGGCTACTATGCGTGGATTCCTGGGAGTAAATTATACATTATGGCATGATTCCAGAAAAAAACAACCTTAAGCAAAAATGCCATTTTACCCAGAAGTATTGGTATTAAACATATAACAAAAAAGCCAAGTCTACTGTGCATGAATATGTAAAACAAATGTATAACTACTCTTGGACGACCGGAGAATTAGTCTCTATTTGTCTTGACTTGGTAAATTTAAAACCATAAAGTCAATTTCATTGCAATAGCTGTTTAAAAATATTTTTACACAATGTAATGATATCAAATTGTTATTCTCTCAAAAGGCATAGAGCAGTAAGCGCAGTGCTGAAATATTCATATCAACTGACAAGAAAATCTCCATTCGTCCTAAAATATCTGGATAATGTTAAACCGTGTCACTGAGAACAACAAGGAGTTATATTTTTGTTTTTCTGGATGAAAATCTCATTCTGTTATGAATGATAACAAACTTTGTCGTTGAAAGCAAAGAAAAGCTAATAGTCTGTAAAATCTGAATTACCTATCCATACAAATCAGACAGAGAATATACTATTCCGTGCCATGTGGATTAAGCGATTGTAAATAACATCCAAATAGCAGCCATCACACAGGAATCCTTTGTTTTTATCTTGTGAGGTAGATCAATGTTAGAAAAGTGATGTGAATGGAACATCCAGAAGATAAATGTAGATTATTTCCTTGCCGCAAAGAGGAGCTTTGTGCAGCGACTACCTGGTTTAGATTTTTTTTTCTTTTAACAAAGGATCCATCCACAACAATTAACTTACCCTGTCAACTATATTGAGTCGAGGCAGCCATTTTGCAAAGCCGAACCAATATTTTTACAACCATACATCTTATTAATTTATTAGCAGCTAGCAAGTTCACAGAGGCTGCCACAGTCCTTGGGGATATCATTACTTTTCATGTGGATTTATAACAAATATGGCTATGAATACAGCTCAAAGATGAAAATTTGGCCTGCATTGTATGTAGATAATGGCAAGACTTTCTCTGAAAATATCCAGGCCTACCAGCCTTCCTCAGATCATCTGGCATCAACTCTTTCCTCTCTAGAATGTAAGCTCTTGAGAACAGGGTCAATTCCTTCTACTTAGCTGTGCAATTCCATGAATATGTGGCATTTATATGAATGTTTTATGTAACGCCTGTATTAATTTGCCATATATACATATGAGTTACTTATTATTATTATTATTATTATTATTATTATTACTAATTATCTATTAGGTTCCACACAGCGCCCACAACGCTGTACAATGAGGGAATAGAGACACACAGAATAGGTGGGGAAGAGGGGCTCTGCCCGCAAGCTTACATTCTAAAGGACAATTGGGAATTTGATACATATGTACAATCACACATACATTAGAGACAGTTTAGTCAGCTTCCAATTAGCCTACCGGTATGTTTTTTGGGTGTGGAAGGAAACCGGAGCACCACATGGAAAAAATACAAACTCCATACAGATAAGGTCCTGTTTTATCTATTGTATGTCCATTTTTGTAAAGACTGTGGAACACTGGTGGTGTTCAAAAATAATTATAAAGGATAGTATTGATTACTATTGTGGCTGATTAAATGAAAGACGTTATTAGTTATTCAGATCATTCTATGGAGGTCTACTATGGGCATAGTCTATAATGCTGACAATTTCTAGTGTGGCTTCATGGTTGCGTATAAAAATTTAATAGTTGACCACCTGACCAAAGATTATCTCAGTACCATTCACTATTTTTCTCTCACCAGAGGTCTTACTGATGTGTCAGAAAACAAGTTGCATTAAAAGCCTCATGTTAAGAAATTATGTGACGAAGAGGCTTAAATGGTCAAAGGAACAGATGATTAAAAAGGTGCAGAGGAAATAAACAAAGTTGTAAACTAACAAATTCAGTTTTTGAAAAGGAAATTATGGTTTCTAGGCAAACAACTTCACAAACTCTTTATAGACCTACAAGGACCAATTAACTTCCAAATCAGTTTTCCATAACACTTACAGTTTTGGATACATCAAAGTCATTAAAATAATGTATTTCGGTAAAAATATATTTTCCACCCAATGCAAAAAAAATAAATATTGACATTAAACTAAGCCAGCCCATTTCCAGAATGATTCACCTTACTTTATACCTTATACAACTACTTTTCAAAATGCTTTTATTTACTTAATTCTCACATTATAGTTACTTACACTTATTTCCTTAACTCCACTTCATAAATTCCATCCACCATGTTGACCTCTGGAAATCTACCAATGGTGGATCTCATATTGAGACACTTGCTCCTATATGTGGTTCAAGCCCTAAAACCAGTGCGGATACCATTTCTTTTGCATACATTATATCGGGGCTATCTATATTTTTCTTGCAGATTAGATTGCCACTTTTTATATGCAATAAAACCATAGGGCAAAAACGACTGTGCTATCTCAATTCTGCATGCAAATGACAGACCCACATGCGCAATAAACTTTTTTATGATTAGGGACAGTTTTTATGCTTTTGGGTTAATTTTAGACTTAAAGATTTTTTTTTTTGGACAGCTGGTTTAAGTACAAAACATCAGTATGTGACAAAGTTGCAGTTGAATTATTTTCGACAGCTTTTTTTTCCATTAAAGGGACTTGTTAGATAGAAAACGTTTGAAAGGGAAGTGCTTGTGAAGCGAACAGCTTGATGCATTATCATGTAAAAGGCTAGACACATATGCTACTGATAATATTCAACCAGACAAGATAAGGTCAGCTTTGATAGACGTTTGAGGATTAATGCGGCGGTGCTGCCGTACAATGTGTAATTGCCGTTGTTAGACAGATGCAGTAATATAATTGTATAACTACTCAACTTATATCATGCAGATAGCCAAACTGCCTCTAAGTGGAACATTGCAAGCACATAAAACATTGCTCACCTGGGGATCTTCATCAAAATACAAAAGGACAAAACAAGCCCTTCCAAGTACATTCTACTGAGAGTATAATAAGGGCATTGTGACATGTAAAACGACTATACTCAAAGCCAACTGAACACTCAATTAAAATACATTATCAGACAATGCCAGGCTTCCCTCCTGTAACAATGCTCAATGGAAGATACATTTTCAGAATGTCACACTGGCCACAGAGTTTAGTCACATAGGGCTGGATCCAGATCATGGAAAACGTATCTAGATTCGGAAATGTGTCTACACAAAATATTCTGTAAAGCATTACATAAATTGCGCTAACAATTTGTTACTTGGGCCCTTGGTATTCAGACATCTGTACTGGCCAACTTTCCGATAGCATCTAAGCCTTCCACATTTGCAAAAAAAGGTTGGCAAAAAAAAATGAATGTAAGGATAATGTATTGTAAAATCAAGACAGGAGCTGATTCCCTTTGCTTACAAAGAGGTCTGATCTAGTTTAATCTGCTAAGCATAGCCACCACTGTTTAGCTAAACCTATTACAATAAGGCTTCACGGACGTGACACTTTTAAAATAGAAATAACATTTCTAAAATACTGCCATGGTGCTAGATTTATCATGAAAACATGCTCATATGCTTTCTCGCCATACTGTCTGTAACTCTGAAATGTTGCAGTTCCTAAAGTAACAGCTAGGTGGCGTATCAATGTAGAAGATAACCATTGTCACTGGAAGGACAACCTGCTGGCTGAAAAGCATTAGTGCAGTTACACATATCTTGAAATCTACACAACCCAGGTCATCTATTCACAGTTGGAATAACCCTTCTTTTATACCATGTTCAAATCCTGGGTAAAGATACCCAGAGTTTGTAACTGGCCCCATTCACACTGACTTAAAAACCTCAGGATTTCAGGCAACCTGGGAATTTGCCTTAATACCCAGGCTTTGTGAACGGGGTATCATGGTGGTTAGTATTTCTGTGTAATAAGCAAAAGCAAAGTATTCTCCCTGCATTCAAATACCGAAATGTATATGAATCCTTATGAAGTTCTGCACAGTTTTACCCAGGTGTAACTTTCCACATGATTTCCTCTTATTTTTAAACTTTGACTACATTCAATTACTACTTCTTCTAGCAACATGACATTTATCATGGACAGTTTGTTATGTAAGCCCGACATTGCCAGAGATTCATGCACACATGTAATTTGGGGGAAAAAAATTACAAATTCTAATTTTGACCATAAAACATTAGACGAGCATCCAGGTGTTACTGCTTCAAGCTGGATTTAAAACTGAATGACAGGATACACCTGTTCTCCAAACTGAAGAAGCCTCACCCAGGAATTACAAAGAGGAAAGTCTCCAAAAAGAGGCAGAAGACAGTCTTGGCGTTTTATTTTAAACCTATCATTTAGTTTAACCTTAAGAACAGAGTGTAACGTAAGGAGAATATCAGAGACCTCTTGAAGGTTTCCAAGTTAATTCATCTCTTTCACTTTTGTGTCATTCAGCACTTCTTACATTGTATGAGCTTAAAGTAGATAAAAAGTACTGTGCATAGAGGTTATTTTTTTTTATACTGTACTCTTTATAGTGATTTCACGAAATCTGTCTCTGACAATGCGTCTTCTTTTATTTATTATTCAACGACAAAAAGTGAGGGGAAAATACAATAAAAAAACACATTTTAATGTATCAAGCGCTGGATAGATCCTTGTAAAATGGAAAAAAATGGAAGAACAATGAGGTATAACACAATGCATGTATTGTAAAAGTATACAATGAACGCATTCTATACACTAGGTCCCCTATAAGTGTTCTCTAAAAGCCCTCAATGGTGCTTCAGTTAGCAAAATATCTTTCCAGGAAACAAAAGCAGCCCTGCAATTGTTAAGGTGTTCTACTAAAATACACAGTTATAATGGGGTCACGTTCATAAGAAAAATCG
>JABWIB010000002.1:75897-88667 GCA_016617825.1 Platyplectrum ornatum | reverse complement strand
CCCACTCTTGAAAAAAATCTTTCGATTGGAACAATTTATCTTATAGTGTGTGGCCAGCTTAAGCATTTAAAATCAGCGTGGCTCCGAATCTGTGTCTTTTTTTTTTGTTGTGAAGGCAAATTACGGTAAATAAAATAAGCCTGAGTGCATCAAATTCAATATCGGCATGGTACTCCTGAAGTCCATATACTACTACACAATACTTCACATCATCACAACATACCATTTCATTATGGCAGACAATTGTCTTTCTTATATGGAACATGATGAGATGGCGAACACATCACTGGATGGTGAGTGTGGAGTGTTAATATGTGGGAAGGGGTTGGATCGTAGAAGAGGACGGTGAGGTCTAGGCTATGGGGAAGAGATGTATCTGAGAAGGTTAAGTTCAAATGAATGGTACCGCGAGGGGATGGAGTGTAGAAGGAGAGGGCTAGGTTTAGGCTATGAGAAGAGAGGCCAATGATTGGATTAGGTTATGGAGAAGAAATGGCTTGTAGACAGGTAGGCTTAGGTTAAGGATACGGGGAAGAGGGGGAGCATAGCGGGGAGAGTTAGCATAGACTATGGGAAAGTGGTGGAGCGAGGATATTTAGGATGAAGATTAGGATTAGATTATGGGGAAGGGATGGATACAAGGGGAGGGTTGAGTTAAGGTTACGGGGAAAAGATGGAGCATATAAGAGGAAAATTACATTTAGGCTATGGGATTTTAATGCAGTGTAGAAGGAGAGCAATATGCGTAGTTGTAGGCAATAGCAAGAAGATAAAATTTACCTCCTCTGTAGTTCACATGGTCTTGTCCAGGTGTAACTTTCTTTTAATTTTGGCCCGTAGACCTGTCTATTTTGGTGTGAAGTTCCACAACATCTGAAGGCAGTCCTGGGCCTAAATTCACTAAGCGGAGAGTTTGCTGGTGAATTTGAAAGGTGGTGAAGTTGCCCATAGCAACCAATCAGATTCAAGCTCTCAGTTTCATTTTGCATAATGGAGAATGTGAGCTTGAATCTGATTGGTTGCTATGGGCAACTTCACCACCTTTCAAATTCACCAGCAAACTCTCCGCTTAGTGAATTTAGGCCCTGGTACTGTATATTGTATTCTATCATCTGAATGCCGCTCTTATACTTGCAGATATACATGTCAATTCACTTATTTCAGACCCTTGTGACTTTGTCTCCATCTCCTGTAGGGTGAGTGCAGCCTCTCACTCTCTACCCTCATGTAATTCGGCTCTACTGGCATTCATCATGTATTCAATTTATCATCCTGACAATATACAAGTCCAGACATCTCCATAGCGACCGGCTTTCTCAATGCATCAGATATATGTGTCCATTATACAAGCTCTCACAATGAGTGTTATTATAAACGGTTAAATAGATCAGAGGCTGCACTCTAACAGAGATTATTCTAATTCCAAACATAAATGTCTTGAACTTTTCAATGCACAAAAAATGTATTTATTGTAATGTCTGTCTTATTAGTTACCCCACAGGCACTTCCTTGGGAATGTACATTGTGATTTGCAAAAAGCAGTAAATCAAATGATGCTGGGAACACAGAAATGTCAAATGTATTGATGTGATTAATGACCTTAGATAAAGCATCCTGGGAGAGTATTGGATAAACTTCTGCCATCATAGCACCTGCCACTCATGTCCTGCCGGATAGAACGTTCTCACTTACGAAGCTACTCCATCCTATGCTTCTGTTCCTCCATGAGGCTCTTAGACTATTTCCAAATCTAGAATGTTTACTGGTCTATGTGAAAGGGACATTTGATCCACCATGCCACATCCACCATTTTTCTTATCCATCCAAATTCTTCTGCTTTATGTTAACTATTATACCACTTCTATGTTACACCTGTACCTCACTGTACCACCTCTGTACTCCACTTGTACCTCACTGTACCACCTCTGTGCTCCACTTGTACCTCACTGTACCACCTCTATGCTCCACTTGTACCTTACTGTACAACCTCTGTGCTCCACTTGTGCATCACTGTACAACCTCTGTGCTCCACTTGTACCTCACTGTACCACCTCTCTGCTCCACTTTTATCTCACTTTACTACCTCTGTGGTCCACTTGTACATTACTGTACCACCTCTATGTTCCACTTGTACCTCACTGTACCACCTCTGTGCTCCACTTCTACCTCACTGTACCACCTCTGTGCTCCACTTCTACCTCACTGTACAACCTCTGTACTCCACTTGTACCTCACTGTACAACCTCTGTGCTCCACTTGTGCATCACTGTACCACCTCTGTGCTCTTTTTGTGCCTCACTGTACCACCTCTCTGCTCCACTTTTATCTCACTTTACTACCTCTGTGGTCCACTTGTACCTTACTGTACCACCTCTATGCTCCACTTGTACCTCACTGTACCTGCACTTGTATCTGAATTTACCACCATTGTGTTTTGCCTTCACCATAATGCTTTTATATGTACACACCCAGGGCTCAAAGTGTGTATTTATAAGTGGGGGTATGGAGGAGGAGGGTATGTAATAGAATACTTCAAAAAAAAGCAGGGTTCCAGGGGGACAGGGTTTATACAAGGAGACAGGGCATAGCAAGGAAAAAGTGGCGGTATACCATACCGGTGTATATTGGCCAACTTAGAGCACTGTACACATCCCGGGCCTAGCACATACAAGAAGGATAAATGCTTTACATCTGCACACCTTAAATGAAGCCAATAACTGTTAATGTTTCTATACCTGCAGTAAACTTACACTATCATACTATTTCCATTCCTAAATCAACCTAATACATGTTGTGCAAATAGCACAGGGATTTTATGCTGATGTGAGGCAAACGTGTAAAATACTGAAGAGGGTGTCGAGGGGCATGTATTTGCATATAAATACGTGTAATTTACAATGAATAATGTAAAGCTCTGGGCAATTATGCAGCTTAAAATTGGATCAAACCACTGACGTGGGCATATAAAATGGTATATAATATATATATTTATATATATGTGCAATATGAAAACTGTAAAAACCGGGAGCTGATGAATTTGCTATTTCTTGGCAGGCAGCTGTCTGTCTGTTTTCTACATCTCTGCTTTGCTTGAACTAAGTTTGAAAACCATCCAAGTGGAGCACAATGAGGCCCTCAGAGGTTGACTTGTTCGTAGGTGAGGTGAATACAAGAAATGATAGAGAGATTTTGACAAAGCTGAACTCCACCTATTGCCCTGCATCACATTACCACCATCCACAACGCTATCCGTCACACCAAAATGTGCTCATCTCCACTTGGCTTGAAATATATAGATAAATAAAATATATGTCTTAAATAGATACATATAGAAATACATAAAAAAAATAAAAAATAAAAAAAACATATTATTCATATACCCTGCCTTTTTGGTTTACACAATATTACAATATTGGGTCAGTATGCACCTTGGCTTTTATAATATTCCCAATAGAATAAAGAATGAATTTCGAAAGGACCACACAACCAGCTAAGTAAGGTCCACCAAAGAAAACATACCAAGCCATCTATAGACATTCTGTCTATAGATGGCTTGGATGCTACATTGGTTTAAACTTTAAACATAAATGTATTTTGTGGGAGGAGCTACATGGGTGGAGTTACACGGAGGAGTAGGCGTTCTTGTGTGGATAGGAGCAGGATTTAGGTAGAAGGACACTGGGCTTTTGAAGATCTAGATGATGAGGCTATTGACCGGATGCAAACTACTGATAGTGCTTGCAGAGACCCAGCTGGGATTCAAGACTGCACCCTAGCCCTGGATCTATTTCTTTCCAACTTGGATGATATCCTCACTCACACAGGACTAGATTCAGACTTTAGGCACTATTGACTTATTCGCAAGTTACTCAAGAGTGGGTAAAACCATGTTGAATCAATGTCAGTGTTTGCATACAGGGAGAATACTTTATTGTTGCATGTTGCACACAGATACTGACCAGCGTTACTGTTACACTGTTACTAAACTTGAGCTGGTAACATCATTTAATACTGTTTGCAACTAATGAAATTTGCCTCCCCTGCAATTCAACATGGTTTTGCCCACTCTTCAGTAAGTTGTATGTAAGGCAATAGTGCCTAAAGTCTAAATCTGGTCCTTAGAGCTTCATCCCATGTACCCTACCCTGCCTGAATCTGGTCCTATGTTAGGAAGCAGCAACTGTTTTACAATTAACGTCCCAGAAGACTTGAAATTACTGAACACCACATTCAGACCATGTGGTTTAAACATAACACTCTTTGTTCATCAATCAGAAATAATTATCAAGCAGTCTGAATGTCCCAAATGAAACATGTTATTAGCTAATAAATTGGTTTTAGAAGTGCAGGTGGAAATATTATTTCAGATCCGCACATAAAATTCACCTTTGTTCCCTAATTATAACCCTGCGATGGAGGCTTTCATCTCTCCAGACGTGACTGCATTTGTAGTGCTCAGCTACTGGGCTGAACTAATTCTTGTGCTTTACTCTGAGTTATAATGGATTCGGTTTTATCTTGTGGAACTAGATTAAATAATGCACCTAAACAGGCTCAATTGTCATCAGTCAGGTTAACAAAGTACCTGATTGAACATAGTCTTTCTTCAAACTCCCCACCAAACCCCACCAAACCCTGTTATTGATAGGGATGGTTCCTCTAACTTTTCTGCTACAATAATATATATATATATATATATATATATATATATATATATATATCATAATGTTGACGTCTTAGAGGTCAGTTATCTCCACGTATGGCTTGAACCTGAGCTAATAACGTGGACAATTTTTGCATACTGGACCCGGAAACCATTAGAGAACTTCCGTACAGATTCTCTGCAAACCCAGACTTGGGACATGTGACTTTGTCTAGGCCTGGGCTTCCAGACACCCAGCAGCACTCCTGCCAGTATTAGCCTGATGACTTTTTGTATGGATTTACTTCATACTGCACACTGCCACAGAGATACATGGCGTAGTTAAGGTAGAGTTCAGAACATATAGGTGACAAATTCCCATCCATAGAGGGGGAGTGAATTGATATAATACGATCGAGACATAGGGATGAAAACGTTGCGTTCCTATGGAAATATTTTACTGCATAAGGATCAGATCCGCAGTTCTTATGTGAAATATGATAAAGTTTCTGGTACCTTTTCTGTTCACTCTCTTTTGCATTCTATTAAGTTTTTGCATTTTAATTCTTCTGACCTATGTCTTAGATTTTCTCAGATTCCTNGAAACGCTGAGTGACTTTTGTGCAGATGATTATACAGGAGAACAGAACAGAGGACAGACTATGCAACATTTCCTGGTAATCAAGACCAGACTTTACACCCATATGTACCATTGACTTAAACCATGACCTACAATGGAAAGCAGTTGAGTTTGATTTAGAGTTCGTATGATTAGGTTTATCAGTACATGAAACATAAGGCTGGTAGGTTTTCTAACCTAATTGACAACGTCTGCATATGCCTACAAATATATCATTGCTAACATATACAAAATTCAGATCTCCTGTAAAAAATATAGAGATTAATAGACCCATGTATGTCCACCAAAATAATTAATGGAGTGTGATGGGTCTATCATAAATCCCCTGGGTTCATCTTAGGCCTGAGAAGCATTGACCCATCAGGACACTGCCTGGAAATTGGATCTTTCCAGTCTACTTACTTCAAGGCAATACATTGCTCAGGCTAAAGGTTGACTTTGTGACATTAACCCTGAGCCTGACCTCTGTGTGTATTCTGTACACACAAAAGTAAACTCCCGCACAGCTTCCGTGCATAAGCCGATCCATATAGATCAGGTTCTCGCCACCCCTGAACCATCTACATGCCTAGCACAATGGCGCCACAATCATCGTGCTATGTCTGGGTGTATTACTGTAAGTAACCTCTAATGAAATGTCTCTCCAGACATGCCTGGAAATGAGTGTCAGATTTTGCACAAGCTCTTGAATTTCCGATGTTCTCTTATCTCTCGGTGCATAACTTATCGCAGCATACTGTAATATGCAAGGTGTGTGCAGAGAATGCTAATGGACTGTGTTTGCTTTCCCTTATTTCCTGGCATGCAGATGGTAAAGTTCATGTGTATCTGACTGCTGGATAACTCCAGTGAAGCAATGATTGGGCTAGTGACTATGGGACAAAGATGGAGTGAGAGGGCAAGGGCATTTAGAGAAAGAGAGTGATGGACAATTAGAGTGAAGGCTAAGGACTATGTCTATGAATGTCAGTGTCTGCATGCAGGGAGAATACTTTATTTTTTCATTTTGCACACAGACACTGACCAGCGTTACTGCTACACTGTTATTACACTTGGGTTGGAAAGTTCATCTCTCAACTCTAATATTGATAGAAATTAATTAAATCTACCTCCCCTGCAATTCAATATGGTTTTGCCTACGAGAGTGTAAGTCATGAGAGTGTAAATCTGAATCTGGCCCTAAGAGAGAGTGGAGGAAGAAAGAGAGCAAGGAAGAGGGACATACAGAAGAAGAGAGCAGAGGACAATGGACCAGATTCAGACTTTAGCCACTATTGACTTATTATTATCTCCCCTGCAATTGCACATGGTTTTGCCCTTGAGAGTCATGAGTGTAAGTCATGAGAGTGTAAATCTGAATCTGGCCCAGAGAGAGAAAGACGGTGAGGGACAGAGAGTGGGCAGCAGCGGCAAAGCTGTAAAAAACAGGAAAAGGGTAAATATTGGGAAGGTGGGAGGCAAAAATAAGAGGACTTTATCCTCCCCGCCACCTCCTTGATGGTTTTAAAATGACGTGATGTGACATCATCACGTCACGCTAGCAGGACCCTGTGGGGGTAGATGCTAGAACTCATCTAGCGTGTCCAGAGACCTAGTACCGGCCCTTATACAGAGTGATCATTGGGGCAGTGACATATGACAATGCTACATAATGACAGATAGGTGATAGGTGACTGCCTGCATGCCATGTTCCAGGTACAATACCAGACAGTTTCGTTAGGATCCAAATGAATGTTAGTGATACCTTAATTGATTTTGTGGCTGATTGACCAATACTGTACTTTTCACTATCGGATTCCCTTTGGAGCCATGCAAAAGCAAACACTTGACTGAAGCTGGTTCTGCATAATAAAACACTTTAATTCTATGGGGTAATTTAATGATGAACACGCAATTACAAAAACACAGCTCATCTGTTTCCCATCTAACTATCATCGCAAGCCCGTTGATATATGACGTCCCCATCGCTGGACTATTAATAACACAGCCTGGATGTTTTATTTCTATCTTAGAGACCATTAAAGTCTTTCTGACAAATAAGACAAAAAAGGAAATTGTCTGAAAGATGTAATCGGGTTTGTCAAATCTTCCAAATGTTTTCCAGTTATAAAAATTTTATATTTATTTTTTGCAACCACCACTTTCTGATAAATCATAATTAAAATCAAATTTTTATCTAAAAGATAAGATCACAACATTTTATAATTGTACACATATAACCCCTTTACCTTCTTGTCAGGACTGTTTCTTAATGGATGTTTTTGGGATGTCCTTCAAATTATAGACTACAAGAATCTAAGTTATATCACACATTCATAATCAGGATCACCGACAGGGGGAGATGCCGAGTTAAGTGTCCCAGGCCTGGGAATTCCTGTTCCCCCTCTCTGTCCAGAATAGGACATTAGTAAGAATTGGTGGCATACGTACCCACTGCACAGTACAACAACCTACATGTGATATCATGACATGTGACTGAATCCTGGGCTAAACAATTTCTGGTGGAAGCCATGTTCATAATATTCATAAAGTTGTAAAAATATTAATCAACACTGAGCTCAATACTTAGGACACTATTGCCCTTCCCCCATCAGTCCTGCCGGGTACGCCAATTTTTCGACTTAATTAATCCACTGTCATCTAACCTACAATTGTAGATGGATCATAGGATTCATTCACATCACTTCAGCCCAAGACAGCAGTCAGCAGGGCTGCCATCAGGGGTGACAGCCGGGCCTACTGTCGCGGGCCTGGACAGAGCAGGGGACCGGCGTTATTACCGGCGTGTGGATATATTCCATCTATATTTTCTCTGTTGTCGCTGCATGCCAGTACAAACATAGACACCAGGAATGCCTGGACAGATGTTATGATGCCATGACATCACAACGTCACATGGGTGAAGCCTGTGTCTTACCAATTCTGGGAGTCCTGGCCCCACTATTACTGACGGTGGCTCTAACAATCAGTGGTAATAAGTACATCAGTATCCATTAAAATAGAATCTATCAATACGAAATCAGCTTTTTCTAAAAATTACTTCTTTGAACCAGGAATGGGATGCCACATTTAAGCCCCGGCGTCACACTCTGTTCCTGCGTCAGATCAAAATGACGCTTTGTTCCTCTATTGCCACTTTTAAAAGGCTGAATTTTTAGAAATATTGGCACGGCCAATGAGGAAAACGCTGCTTCCACCATCTGCAGGTGATAAACAGAAGGACACTTGATCATTAGAAAATGACCTAGTTTGAGTCAACTTTTTCATTTTCAGCTTCCGTGGTAAGAATAATGTGAGCTATTGAATGTGAATCAGTGTTACCCTGAAGTGTTTTATACTCTGTTAAATGGACAGTTCATTCACGTTAATAATTACAGCTTACCGTGCTCAGGAAATCTCAGTCACAGTACATGAAAGAACAATGCATTTTGTTTGTTTTCCTTGCATTCAATGATTTGCCGGTGCGTTCAAAACACATTCATCACCGATTATAGCCTATAGTCTCTTTTTGTGCTTGAAACACACATGGCATGGCCCACATAGAATATGTACAAAAACCTATACCCTCAGTCACAAACCCATAGATCTGGATTGTATGCAGGCACACAGCTGGCTGCAAAAAATCTGGCTGTATCGGGCCCTACGACATCTGTTGCTGACCCTGGTAGGAATTAGTGACTTCACATTGGAATTCTGTAAATCCATTTACCACGGTGCTGCCTGCCTGTGAATTGCTTCACTAAAATTAGGGGGGGAGGTATCTTCAAGGGCCTTCTGCCGACTGTAATCACTTCCTCCCACTTACTCCAGTTCTTCACTGCTGTGTATCATACACAATCAGAAACGAAATGAGGAGGGGGTCGATTACTGACTGCAGGGAGCTGTCGAAGATGACAAAGCGGGGTGGCCTGGGATACCTCCCCCCCTTCCCGATGTGTTATTTTGGTTCAGGCTCCACCCATATGACCTGTGTCTCGGGCCCCACAATTTTTGGTGATGGCCATGACTTCCATATCGAATTATAAAGACTAAACTTTACGTTTACTTTAAAGTTTCCACCACCTTCCTTGCCTCATGTGATACTAGTTAAGGTGGCAGCCAGGAATGAAGAAAAGGGTTCCCAAGTAAAAAAAATCCTATCTTCTGACAAGAAGCTTTCTATGAACCAACCAACCTGTCCAATGTTCAGAAATATTCCAGTTACTATGGATGTGTTACAAAACATTTCTCTAATCACGCTTATTTATTATTAATCAGGTGATAATTGTCTTTTTCCCTTTAACCTGTTGGGATCTTCTAGATGATCTCCTAGATGAATATATAGTTGGACTTGCTAAACAAAGACATGAGATACTACATATTTCACTGTCACTGCGACCCACCAGCCTAATTAATAAGCTTAGGCCAGGGCCTGGATTTAACATTAATTGAGAAACAAAAGATATTGACATGTTCACAGAACACAATAATGCTCATTGATCTATTGCACCATAGTCATAAATAACCTGAATGAATCTATAGTCTCGGGGGAGAGGATACAATTGCTTCCTTACTATGTACCTATGCAAGTCTTTTGTACAGCACGTTAGAACCTAAGAATGGGAGAACAGAAGCTATTGTTACAGCATATAATAAAGATATTTCTATTAATACACAGAGAAAAGCCGTATAATGTGTGAAGTCTCTGAAGAATGGAATGTCATATCTGAGATTAGATAGTCAAATTGCCTATGTGCTTTTCCTGGACAATAAGAATTGTTCATTTAAATCCATTTTGCATGACATGCATGTATGACACAAACTGGAGGACAGACAATAGAGACATATGAAGGGGGGGAGTACCACGGACAAACACAAGGAGAGGGATGGGGGGGGGGGTTTCCAGTAGTTTAGAAACCCACTCAATGTCGTTGTATTACTAGTGGTTTGTAATAAGGATCTGGAATTGGCACACTGTATAAAGTAAATTAGAACTGTGATATGCCTCTCTATAATATATGTGTGGTGTGGTATATTTGGATTTAGGAAATACACACTATGGAGCCGATTCAATCCCGCTTTGCGCTGTATTTTCTACCTTACCCAAACAGTGCAAGGGAGAAAATATGCGTCTTTTTGGTCGTTTATAAAAAGACGTGAGCTGTATTATGCAATAATAGACGGGAACAGCTTTTTCCTGTCTTCGCGCCACATTGAATCGGCCCCTGTATATAGTATATAGTGTACCGTTACCAGACCTTTAACATACCCCTTATATATCATAGTACTGTATATTCCTTCACATAATACTAATATAACTAATGGACCAGATCCAGACTTTAGGTACTATTGACTTACTCCCAACTTACTCATGAGTGGGTAAANCCATGATGAATTGCAGGGGGGGTAAAATGAATGTCAGTGTGTGCAAGCAGGGAGAATACTTTATTGTTGCATGTTGCACACAGATACTGACCAGTGTTACTGTTACACTGTTATTAGACTTGGGATAGGAAACATCATCTCATCATCTAGGAAACACCATCTCTCAACTCAACTTATCTCTCAAATACTGTTTTCAAGTAATGAAATTTACCTCCCGTACAATTCATCATGGTTTTGCCCAGTCGTAAGTCAATAGTGCGTAAAGTATGGATCTGGTGCAATACTTTATATAGTGATTCTACTCTAGATGTTTAGTGCCAACATCACTGATAGAAAGGACAGAAAGCGGTGTCGTCAGATAACGGCGCACCAAGCGTTGGGGTTCTACTCGAGGAAGCCGCGTTTCTACACAATTGCAAATGGTTATTCACAGTGGTTGCCTTTTAAACGAGGTCGTTTTTGGAAATGAAACGTCTTCAGCAGCTGAAAAAGAGGACAGCGAAATGGGTTTATAAGTAAGCACTCTCTTATAAATGTAGGAAATTGTAATACAGATGTGCACAATATAATGTAGATGTAATCAGCAGAGATTTCATTTCTGGAAAGAGCACATTGCTTTTGTGCTATTGAAACCTCCGATTACAAGCGTCCTGTATGTGCGCTCAATCTGTAAATGGCTTGTAGGAAAATTCTGAAAGAAGACAAAATGGTCTGATTTAACGTTAAGTATGGTTAGGTTGATTATACGAAATAGCTATCTAAACTGGTCACAAAAGTGCACTTATGAGATGGAATTTTAGTTGGGACGTTAAAGACTGTGAATAAAGAACAACTGCATTATTTTGCCAAATGCATCGTTTGACCGCACAATGCAACTATAAGCCATTAAGTCTGGGATGTTACCTTAATGCAACTAAATGTATTATTTTATTTTTGTCATTTTTATTTCAGGGCCAAATTTTGCAAATGTTTACAGTCAAACAAATCTTAATATTTACCGCAGAGACTCTTGGGATGCCCAAAATCCAACTGGTATCCAGGGCGATATCTTCTCTTTTTTTAGTAAACCTTATAAAACAGCTTATGAATTATTTTGGATATGGTATTATTATGGGAGCCTGGGTGGCAATTTGTTATCTTACATGGGTTATTATCGTATACACGTTTTCCACCGACATAAAAACCTGGGTTCATGCACATGCATAGACCCAGGGGGGGATTTAGTGGAACCCGTGCAGGGTTTTTTTTATTGGGATTTTCCTGGGTCGTTGTGGTGGAAACAGCAGTCACCTGGGTTTCCCTTTAAAACATACAGTAGTGTAGGCATGTTACAATAACGGCGTGTGGCAGTGCTACTGTATGAATGAGTATATATATATATATATATATATATATATATATATATATGAAGATCCAAAATAGGAAGCCTCTTAATATCTAATTGGATCTGACTTAAATGGGTCAAATCATGTCTCACATGAGTATTTATTACATTAGTTGCATTAACTCTCTCCTAATCATGTGATGCTAAAACCAGGCATTAGTCAATAAACATCCATTATCTAGAGCGGGTATAAGCACATTTTTGCACTCTGGGTGCTATGAATTTCCATTAAGCTTTATTAAGTGTCAAGAAAAGCTTTTGTGGTCAGTAAAGGGACATGTCACAATGCAACTCTTAAAGTTTCATTAGCAGCTTGAGATAACTAACTTCTATCTTGCTCACTGGCCCCGGTACAATGGTCAGCAGCCATGAAGCGTATCGACTCTACTATAACAGTAAGTCATGAACAAGGAACAGCGGCACTATTAAGTAGTCTTATGGACTGTGTTTAGGAGAACACTGGTCTGAAGACTGAAAGCTCTGCCAATTACTGATGATTTTTTTGGTTTTGATATGGACAAAGGGCCAGATTCAGATCTTTACACTCATGACTTAAGCTGGGCATACACTATAAGATAAATTGTTCCAATCAAAAGATTTTTCGAGAGTGGGTAAAACCATGTTGAATTGCAGGGGGTGGGGTGGTAAATGTCATTAGTTGCAATCAGTATTATAGTTGAGAGATGATGTTTCCAGCCCAAGTGTAATAACAGTGTAACAGTAACGCTGGTCAGTATCTG
>JABWIB010000002.1:41901-54244 GCA_016617825.1 Platyplectrum ornatum | reverse complement strand
GAATACAATATTCGTCAGTTAGTGAATTCCATTTTTGTATCCATTGTATAGCAAAAATCGTCACAGCGATATCCCATTGACGATCTGTAAACGTCAAACAAAATGACGAAAAAAAAACACATTTGTCACTTAGTGAATACACATTTGTGGAAATCGTCAGCAAAATCGTCAGCCACTGGCGATTTCTGTAAATCGTCAGTTAGTGAATTCCCCCCCTGGAGCGCTGCTCGGCACCACTCATTTCTCCCCCACTGGAAATGATACTACTGGCAAAAGAGGTGGGATCCTGCCACTGATTGGCTGGGCCTCCTGCCAATCTCGACAGCAGATCCTTGCAGCTAGTCTATTGGATGTGTGTGTGGTAAGTCCACCTGTGCAGAGCTTTCATTACTTTATTACTTCTGTACTAGCCAGACTGGTCCCAGACTCGTGAGGGTCAATAGGGATCCGATTCTGCACAGCGATTGGAGGTTCCAATGTAGACATATTGGGTCCAATGGTGGAAATAAGAATATAAACACCATGAATTGCATCTGTCAGAGCACTGAAAGAGCTTCTGGCTTTCCATGCATTTTCATTTTCGTATTTAATGGTCTACGTGCTATTATTCACCTCTTCCATATTCAGCTTTTCAAATTCTTGATTTATGTTTTTTTCCCCATTACCTGTGCTGAAAAGACTCTTAGGACTCCAGCCGGTGTCCTCCGCATAATCTTCTACGCTTGTTAGACACTGGTCACTTCAATCACATTGCACACACAAATATCCAAAGCTGGTCACCTAGCAATGCATTCGACAGTGTGTGTCGCCAGTGACTTTAATCCTGCCATCTTTGTCTGGGGAACACAATTAACGACATAACGAATATGCTTTCATGGTGACATTTGTTCAGCGGCTATAGAAATGAAATGAAGGCTAAAGGAAGGGAGTATGGTGAGACCTAATTTCCTTTATAAGATTATTGGAAATGTTCAAATGGAACAAATCATTTGTGAGTAGCCGTAAAGAAAGACATCTTAATTTGTGGAAGACCCATAGCAAATGTAATCATACATAATACAACAGATCCGATTATGTAAAACAAACATGAACAGTACAATGATTTATATCTGAAAGTATCAAAACACGCATTTCTTGTAATCATTTTAATGAGCCGCATACCCATACATTCATAAATGATGATGATAGTAAAATCGATTTCACTAAGAGCATAGAAACACAGAAACATAACGTAAGAGAAGATGAGGTGGAGAGTTAAGCGTAGTGTCAGCCATTGTTTTAGAGTTGAGTAGAGATTTCCTTGCAATTTTTATATGACAATGGGAAAGTGACACTGGTCAGTATCTGTATGTAGTAAGCAAAATAAAAAAGGACTCTTTCTGCATGGCATGTTTATAAAATTAAGCTTCACTCCCCTGAAAATCATTTGGCTCAGATTACCTTTTTAGTCCCCTTCTATGCTCTATCCCTTCCATAGTGCCCCAATGCCAAACCCTAGCCTTCCCCTTCTATGCTCCACCCCCTCTTTGTAGCCTAGCCTTCCCCTTCTATTCTCCATCCCCTCTTTTTAACCTAGCCTTCCCCTTCTATGCTCCACCCCCTCTTTGTATCCTAGCCTTCCCCTTCTATGCTCCACCCCCTCTTTGTATCCTAGCCTTCCCCTTCTATTCTCCATCCCCTCTTTGTAGCCTAGCCTTCCCCTTCTATGTTCCATCCCTTCCATACTTCCCCAATGCAAAACCTAACCTACCCCTTCTATGCTCCATCCATTGCATAGTGCCCCAATACTAAACCCTAACCTTCCCCTTCTATGCTCCATCCTCTCCTTGCAACCTAACCTTCCCCTCCATTCCGTCGTACTGCCCCACTGTCAAACCTTAACCTTCCTCTTTCATTCTCCATCACCCTTTGCAGCCTAACCCTAACTTTCCCCCTCTATACTGCATCCTCTTTCTACTGCTCCACTACCATCACCCTAACTATCCCCTTCTAGTCTCCATCCCCTCCTCACAGCCTAACCCTCACCTTCCCTTTCCATACTCCATCACCTCCCCGCTACCTAACCCTGACATCCCCTTTGTATCCCCTTGCTGCTGTCGGAAAAGTCATGGAGTTGAATCAGAGCAGCAGTTATCAGTAGAATGAATATGGTTAAATAAAGATATTTCAGCAAACCATTCCATCCATGTAAAAAGTCTTCTAGACAGCTACTATTTCGACGCATTATATGCTGCATATAACACATAGTAAGAGCAGGGTTCATATACATTGAGAGTTTGTTGTCATCACAGCATTATATACAGTAATGGATATCATTTGCTCTGCTAGCGCGTCCTTATGGTACATTCAATATGCTACAAAATAATGTGCTGTATAAACAATAAAATGATCAAAGCACAGAGTTCACTATAGGAAAAGTCAAGAAAATACCTTTATTTCCATATAATCTTTTCTTTTGGTGTGTGAAAGCACATCAAAGCGTGGCTACTCCAGAAATGCAATTCTCTGTCTTTGCTGGGTCTGCTATACCTGGTTACCTCCAGCGACAAAATATTATCATGCAAATTGGAGGCTTTTTTCCCACAGAAATGTATTTCCTGTGATTATTTTGTTATCATCAGCCTCCAGAAAATGATTACATTGTCATTGATACAGTGTGAATGAATGCCGCTTCCTTTCTTCGTGCTATTTCCCTTTGTCATATGGCATTATGTGGGTAGTTCAGGCTGCCGGAGTATATCTATCTATCTATCTATCTATCTATCTATCTATCTATCTATCTATCTATCTATCTATCTATCTATCTATCTCATATGTATATATCTATCTCATATCTATCTATCTATCTATCTATCTATCTATCTATCTATCTATCTATCTATCTATCTTGTACAGGAACAGAATTACATTATAGTGTGTATTATTGTCTATACTGAGTGCTTGTTTGTTTTACTGCTGGTTCTTTAAATTCTTCCCTATCTCATAAAACTGTCATACGTAAGATCTATAACATGTGGTTTCCTTACATATACATGATGAATGAGTCCTAAAAAAAACATTCCTCAGGCTAAGGGAAATCATAAGTGTAAGGACAGATTTGGTTCAGTTTCTAGACAATGTATCTAAACTTAAAGTCATCCTGCATTGTCCCACAATCCCCCCCCTATAATCTGCCATTAGGAAACGCATGTATCTGTAACCGATTTCACCTCCATGTGAATATGAATATGTATCCTAGCCCATAGTAAATAAGAATACCTATACTGCAACGTCACCTATTGGGAGATAAGTTGGTAATAACCTTTAAATGATCTGTGTCTTATTAGTGGCAGGGTATAAAATAATACCCCAGGGTAAGATCCAAACTACAGAAAGTCCTGCGTTTGGATCACTGAACACAGGGCCTATTGCATTCCACATATGAAAAGTAACAGTATTCCGATTCCTATGAGTGCCTATGAGAATCCACATAGTGACCCTCTTCCTTAAGCCTTCCCCTCTTCTCCTACTGTAAACACAGCCCCAGGTTAATATTGTTGTAGCACCCCTTCATCTGCCATGCCATGCTAATATGCAGCAGGTAAAATCTTGTTCTCAATTTAAAACTCATCTTTGCATCCCAGCAAAAATCAATATGCTCTAGACAGAAGCCTTGTATGACTAAATGGGAGGAGAAGGATAGACAACAGGGGATGGAAGGTTAGGGTTAGGCTGAGAGAAAGAGAGGGTTGGGGTTAGGCAGCTGGTAGGGAAGGTTAAGTAAGAGGAAGGGAATTTTAGGACTATGGTGCGGGGAGGGGTAGGTTAGAGTTAGTGTTAGGCAGTAGGGAAGGGATGGTTAGGGTTAGGCAGCAGTGAGGGTTAGGGTTAGGTAGGAGGAGGGGAAGGTTAGGGCTAGGGTGCGGGGAGAAAAAAAGGTTAGGGTTAGTGTTAGGCAGTAGGGAGGGGATGGTTAGGGTTAGGCAGCCGTGAGGGGAAGGTTAGGGTTAGGTAGGAGGAGGAGAAGGTTAGGGCTAGGGTGCAGGGAGGAAAAGGTTAGGGTTAAGCTGCAGGGAGGTGAAGGATAGAGTTAGACAGCAGGGAATGGAGGGTTAGGTTTATACAGCAGGAAGGGGACAATTAGGGTTAGGCTGCGGGGAAGGGAAGTTTAGGGCTAAGTATCAGGGAGGGGAAGGTTAGATTTAGACTGAGGGGAAGAGAGGGTTGGGGTTAGGCCTCTGGTAAGGAAAGTTATGGTTTAGTAGCTGGGAGGAGAAGGTTAGGGTTAGGCAGTGGGGAGGGGAAGGCAAGGGTTAGACAGCAGGGAGGTCAAGGTTAGGCATAGGTAGAAGTAGGAGTAGGAGGGGGGGTGGAGTTTAGAACTATGGTGCGGGGAAGGAAAGGTTATTGTTAGGCTGCAAGGAGGGGAAGGTTAGGCCTAAGTAGCGAGGTGGGGAAGGTTAGGGTTAGGCTGGAGAGAAGGGTTGGGTTTAGAGAGTGTAAGTGGAAGCTGAGTGTTAAAGGACGAATTCAGAAAACTTACCTTATATATAGTGTGGAATGTCAGCAATATGCAGCTCCAGAACCTAAACATGTTGACTGGTGTATCTCTACACACAAGGGTGTAATATAAGCTTATGCTAGGTATCTATTGAAGTGCACAGTCCTCTTTAGCAATTTTAGGCAGAATCTTTCAATGTTTCAAGTGTTAAACTCAATGAAAATGATAATTACTATAATTACACAGATGAAGCTCTCAAAACGATCCTGTAGAAAACCTACGTGTCCCAAATATTCCAACATGTGCATGACGAACACACCATACAGAGAGCGGCAACCACAGCGAGATGTGTATTTCCCTGTATGATAATTTTAATAGATTATTAAAACAGTGACTGGAGTCACAATGTGTCTTTTCCTGCAGAGAATAAAATACACTAAACAATAAAAGTCAATGATCCAGCCGCACACTACCGGCTTTATCTCTGAAGGCTGATGATTGACTGTGGCAAAGAGGGGATGTGATGGGAAATTCAGTCACACAATACATACAGAATATTTCTTCTCCATTTTAAGTCTGACACTGACGGAGCTCTAACCCTGATGACTACTTGACTCTGCGTCAGCCGAACACACAATACGTCTCCAGCTGCTTAATGCGCTTTCATAATCTAGCTGAGCACTGGGATGAAACTTCTTTTTAATACCTGGTCATGATTATGATGTGTCAATAGTTTCTGACACAACCATTGAATCCTGCTTAGTTGTGCGGTATCATAGCAAAACAAAGTCAAATCAAATTTACAAGACCTGACATCAATTCAATAGAAGAAACGTCCAAACGTTCCACCTTTGTCTAATGACTTAAGCTTAGGGGGGTGTCCCACAGGGCACTTTAAACATTAATGGGTTTCCAGCTAGAAAACAGTTAGGGTTATTTGGACCAGATTCAGACTGTAGGCACTATCGACTTACTCACAACTTACTCAAGAGTGGATAAAACCATGCTGAATTGCAGGGGACGTAAAATGAATGTCAGTGTTTGCATGCAGGGAGAATACTTTATTGTTGCACACAGATACTGACCAGCGTTACTGTTACACTGTTATTACACTTGGGCTGGAAACATTATCTTTCAACTCTAATACTGTTTGCAACTAATGAAATTTACCTCCCCTGCAATTCAGCATGGTTTTACCCACTCGCAAATTTACGCTCGTAAGGTCAATAGTATGTAAGTCTGGATCCGTCCTATGAGTAAGTAAGGACAGACACCAGACTTCACAGGCCATCCCAGCTCTTCATACCCCGTTCACATTGCACCTGGGGAAAATCCTGGGAAATTCCATATTGGTCCATTTTACGTGAGGACCATGCAGAAATATTAAGGTAGGGGTCTTCTATAACAACCTCCAGAATTATTGTCTCCTCACAACCTAACCATAAAAATATTCTGCGTCCACTTTTACCACTTAGTTAAAATTCCCAAGGTGGACACGGAGAGTACATGCAGTGATGTCTTTATGTTAGTGGTTGCCAAGGATTTCCATCATGAAAATGAATTAGATGCGAGGAACGTTTGCTGATATTATTTTTCAAAGTGTCAGGACTACAATACATCAAATGGCTGAAAAAAAGTTTCCATCATTATTATTGACCTTATCTAGGAGTATGGATTAGTAGGAAAGTACTGAACAAAGTCCTGATCCAAGGGCGGAAAAGAAGGTTAGTAGTCATCTCTTTGTGGCTAAGCCTTTAAACAACCAAAGAACCCTCGAAAACGATCACAAAGCAGCGACAGATATATATATATATATATATATATATATATATATATATATATATATATATATATATATAATGTACCCGAGCTTTTCAAATGTCGCAGGTGACCAATATCATCTTAAAATGTAAGTTTTACCCAAGAACATGTCAAAAAAAGACACAGGAGAACACGTTTCCATCGTATAAAACTGTACAACATTAAAATGTTTTGTTATTTTTGGTTTTGGCTTTTCGTGATGACATTTTTGTTGATATATTAGTGAAAGATTTATGAAACAATTTGCCGGAGATAAAACCGTTGGCCCGTGGGACAGAAGCCATGCTGGAGAAATGTAATTAGAACTTGGTGACATGCTGGATAGAGGGAGTAAAAGCTGCATGAGACTGGATGCCTTTTTATTCATCACTTCAAACAACAGTTCAATGTCAACATTTTATTTTAAGCCCTAATTTAAGGAAGCAGAGAGAGAGCAGTAATATGAATAAAACAGATGTTCTATTCAGATTTCAGTTCTTCGCCGCCTTCCTGGCATTTAGTAAATCCCAGTCCTGGTGAATCAGTCATTGGGCTTGTCTCTCCGAACCCTGCTGACCCCATCAATCTGGTTGAGCGCTGAGATTAAGCTCATTTCTCTCTTACGCGAGTTATCTCACATAATCAACGTGTCTGGGGGATAATCCTATGGTTAAAGAGAGACTTTTCCAATTCTGGGAGAAACTGCTACGATCCATAATGCCAGTTACGGCAGTCTCCTGCCTATATGCAGAATGTCTTGATATATCCATAGCAGCGAGGAATCCTGGGACTCTTTTATAGAATTTAAATAGTCCCTGTTCACAAAGGAATAGGTCAGTACACACTTAGTTGCCCATATTCCCATTTCTGTTGTAGTTAAGTTTCGGCTGTGTGTCTTAAGAAGACATAATCATAACAAAGGAATGGAAATTTTCAGTACCTATGGTAAAATCAGGCTTGATTTTCAAGTCTATATCCAATGGCAAATTGTTAATTAAATATTTTTTAATTGTTTGCAATCAGGGCCTTTATTTACTGAACTGCAGGAATGGAAAAATGGAGATATTACCCACAGCAACCAATCAAACTATGTCAGATAGTCAGCTATGTCAAATGTCAGCTAGAATCTGATTGGTTGATATAGTTAACATCTCCACTTTTCCATTCCAACAGTTTGGTAAATATAGGCCCTGGTTTATTGTGATATTTACCCTAAAGAGTTAAGCTTCAGATAAACTGTGTCATAGGGGCCGTTTCAATTCGCGTTTTAGGCGCGAAAAGGCTGATTATTCGCGTCTATTACTGTACCTGTTTCACACTTTTTATGAGCCGCGAGCTAAAAAAAGTTTTTCTCCCTTGCGCTGTTTGTGTAATGGGGAAAAACTTTGCGTCTTGAGAATTGAATCGGCCCCATAGAACCTACCATTTGTGGATATTTTATTATATTATATATAAACTTATTGTCACATTAAATAATGCTTACCTTTATTTTTTGATCATTTCTTTCAATATTTAGTAATTAATATATTCTTTTTCTTTTTTATTATGTTTAATAGTTTTTCATTATTGTGTGCAGGGTAAAGTTCTGCAGTGTCACAAATAGAGGGAAATATACATAGCAAACTACGGTGAAACAAACAAACCTCTGCTTCCAAATTTTATACAAAACCAGTAATGAGGTAAAAAACTATGAAAATGCGCTTTTAATAGAGAAGATCAAGGAACGGAAATGCAAGCATCAGTGCCTCAAATAATGAATGATGGTCAGGAACGCACAGTTAGCGGAATATGCAGAACAATAACACAGCGGGAATACGGCAGGGTGCAGTTGGCATATTTATATATATGAAGACCTTTTCCTTTCAAAGTACAAAAATCAGATGCCAGGCTTGTGTAGTAAACCAACAATTCCTTTAATTATCTTTCAAAATACATGCACAAATTGCAAAGATAGGGTTTATTGTCCTTCATAACATAAAGACTTTTTGTTTTATGCTATATAAAATATAGTCCAGGGATTTAAGCCAGTGCTGTATTTTACATATAAAGTCATGTCATGTCGGGTTGATCAAGTCACTTATGGGTACAGTAGGTATAACTGTCCTGGTCTGAGCTTTGAAGGGGTCCTGGTTTCTTGGGAATAAAGTCAGGAAGTGCGGACCTAAGGGGATGTACTATGTGCTTTGATTGTAAACAGGACCTTAGGCAGTCATTCTGTCTAGCTGGCAGGGAGAGGTTTTGTGGTCAGCCTCTTACCAGTTAGCAGGCAGCGGTCTACCGTCATCCTTGGTCGATGGTGAGCCTACTGTACAGATTTTGACCAAGATTCATCATAGAGTCTCTTGCATTCACCTTCCAAATTGGTGGAACTCTTGAATGGATGCGATTCGCTGCTGCGACAGCCCTTTTTTGACCGGGCCACCACAGACAATGTAACTACGACAGAAGACTTCCCGACAGCATAAGGTTTTTTTTCCATCTCTTCCTTTTCTTAATTCCTCCACTACCCTAACCTTAACCCAACATTCCCCACCGCCTTAACCCAACATTCCATCCCCACTGCCTAACCCCATCCTCCATGCCCGCTAACCCAAACTCTCGATTCCATGATGACCCTTTTCAAATTTAAAAAGCCTTAAATGGGTGCTTTCATTTGATTAATATAAGACATTGTCTACTGCTCATATTACTGTGCTCCGTATGGCAAAAGTATTCAAACTTTACCTATCTACGACTAGTTCAATGATGACAGCTAAACCAAATGATATAATAGAAAAACACCCCTGAACCTGTCTGAATAGCAGTAATGCACATGATCGGTCCTGGTATTAGTCTATTAATTTCTATTGGATTAAGTAAAATTTATAATGAAAGGTTTTCTTTACATTATTCTTCTCTTCCCTGAAGACGGATTATTGACTCGCCATATTTTCAAGAGGATACATGAATAAACCATAGAACTGGACAATGCATACAGGAGAGACAGGAGGGATAATTGATTGATTGCTTGTTAATTAGAGAGATCCAGAAGCTTGGGCGTATTATAGGCCCTGGAGAAAGAACTTCCAGAGGTTTGGCATAGATCTTTATTGTACAGGAAAATGTAGATGTGATTCAGGCAATGTTGTTGTCAATCAAGCTAAATGGAGTTGATCTTTGTTAGATCATAAGTAACCCCAGAGTGTGTTGCGAAAAGGCCAAAAGCCTAAACAAATCAATCAGCATTATTGTCTTACAAAGAAGAGTACCAGCTACGCAGTGCAAGCCGCGACCATGAGAGATATGGGATCTAACTTACAAAAGCACCAAACAGACAAAAAAAACATTATGTATGACTATTATGATTATGATTATAAAATAAATGCCTTATGCTGACAGCTATTTATTTTGTTTAAATTTCTTTTTTCGGATCCAATTCTTATGCGATTGCATCTACGATTACTAGATCCACATTTGAAGGCACGTATCCATGTAACTGTACTATCCATGTATAAAAAGACCTAAGTTTCTAGTTTGAATGTACATCAAACCCCATATGTCGTGTTGAATATCCTCCAAAATTTCAGCAGATTTTGCCATTATACATTATATAGAAGAGATACATAGGGGCACATGATATATATATATATATATATATATATATATATATATATATATAAATCACATTCTCCTGTATGTAAAATGAAGCTCCCCCACTTTTCCATTCCCACAGTTTAGTAAATTTAGCCACATGTCTAGAGATACTTTATAATTAGCACTAGAGATCATGCCCCTCTCTACCCAGCATGTTCACTGTGTAAGGGCAGGACTTGGTGGTTCGTGGGCAGAGCAGGGCGGTCTGTAGGCAGGGCTGGATGGGGTTAATGCAACATGAAGGGCATATTTGTCCTGGTCTCCTCGGGGCAAATTTTGGGAGGTATGTACCATGTATTCCTCTCAAAGGGAGCAGCTGACACAGCCCCCTCCCCTCTGTTTCCCATATGGACATCTCCTGAACCTAAGCTAGTTACGCCACTTACTCAAATTCTGTGGATCCAAGTTGCCGTTGTTATTCTATACACTGCAAGCTCCATTAAAGGCATTGGCTTTTGACATAGTAGTGTTTTACGTGCAAATCAAATACCAACGGGTATCCATAGAAAGTAAACACAAACTTAATGGCATTGGACACATCCTTGCAAAAGTCATATAGCCAAATCAAAAACATACCGAGACTTCTAGCGATTCCTATGTCAATATATGTACAGACTAAAATACGTTCAGGACAGAATCGCACCATACACTCCATCTATCATCAGAAACTTCGTAATACAACAACTTTACATAAGAACGTGTCTGAAACAGATGAAAGTTTTGCAACAAAAAAAAAAACCCAATAACTGATAAATCAACAATACACAACAATTTCTAATTGCTTCAAAAAGATAATTGTTTTCTCTGCTAACTACAAGACAATCAATTCTCATTGATCATCTGCGCCCAAGCAATCAAGACTGAGCCGCAAAGTAACTTAGGCTAAAAACCGTAAAAACACTCTTTATCATTTTCATATCTGTATTGTAATGTCTCGTTAATATCGGGGTTGTGTCTCATTTTTATTGTTATTGAACAAAAAGCCCTTAATGTATTAAGTGACAAAGGACAGATTTAGATTATCTGCCTGAGCGATCCAGCAAGATTGAATTCTGAAAATACGCATAGAAGATGGTGGTAATAAAATTATACTTTAATTTATCAGCGGAGTTTGCTGGATAAGCAAGTCTCTTTCTTAGACCATTTACTGGGATATTAATCTAATTGGCTCATTTTGTTGACAAAATTTTATTTTAATTAAATAAATGGAAATGGGTGCAATGGTCATTAAATACTGGACATGATAAAAAAAAAATAAACTGTGTATGAGAACTGTCCGACAAGCTAAAAATGTTATTGTCAACAAAGAATATCTTGATGTGATTGTAGTTGGTACGTGAAATGAACTCGCAAGGACAACGTTGATGCGGGTGGTGACTTACTGTATAGATTTGCCCTCGGAAGATGTGTTTTTACATGTGATTAAAGTGTATTCGCCAATGGGGGCTCAGAAATTCAGGCATCCTGATCAATACAGGCCCTTATTACTGACCTCTTTCCTACCTAGATCAAGAAATGGTGGCGGTTGGGTGCGACATCCCATATACCTTCATCTCAACCTTAATCCACACAATTCCTGTAACAAGTTTGGCTAGGAAGAATGACCCATATATCTATTTTATACGTTCTACTGCTTGCTATGCCTTATTTATAAAAACCATTTCAGCTGCCATAACAATCATAATATGACAAAATAATACATACATACATACATGACTATCCAGCTAAACACATCCCTTAAATTAATAAACAACAAAAAGCTAAATGATCCTATACATTTGTAGTTGGGTAACCAACAGGTTCAATACCACCTATTGGTTAAAAGAAAATAATTGGGTTGTTAAAAGTTTAGGAAGAAGAAAGTGAACCCTGCTCAACACAATGAATAATCTACAGGGAAGAGCAACAAATGAGAGATTAAGATGGTCCTGTAAATTTCATATACACCATTCAAATCACCAAGGCTGGTTGTATAAAATGGCGAAGGCGGATCACATAGGACCACACTTTACATACTATTGACTTACTCACAAGTGGGCAAAACCATGATGATTTGAAGGGGGGGGGGGTAAAATGAATGTTAGTGTTTGCAGGGAGAATACTTTATTTTTGAGGACATTTTCAGGACTCCAATGAGCAACTTTGGGTACCTTTGTGTTTGCTGTTCTATTATACAATGTCTCAAACAATTTTTATGTTGTATTTACCACCAGATTGTTATTACTTTACTGCATAATTTTTTTTGCAAGTTAATTGTAGTTTTTTACTATATATATATATTTATATATATATATATATATATATATATATATATATATATATATATATATATTTTTTCCTTTGGTTGTAATATAATTTCTCATGTCCTCTAAATATAACGCCTCCTATTAGCCTTCTCTACCTCTGTCACCTCTTATGCATCCACGTTTC
>JABWIB010000002.1:28492-41096 GCA_016617825.1 Platyplectrum ornatum | reverse complement strand
ATTCTCCAGTGTGTAAAATGAAACTGAAAGCTTGAATCTGATTGGTTGCCATGGGCAACATCTTCACTTTCCAATCTCACTGCAAACTCGCAGCTTAGTAAATATACCCCCAGGTATTTAAAAGCCTTCTAAGATCTCATTTACACAGAAGGTCAGCAGTAACGGCTGAGCAATCACTTATAGGGAACAGAGGAGATAAAGTGAACAGGAATTAGTTCCAAAGATTGCTGCAATTTTAATATTATTGTTATTTTAACATTGCAATATAAACATTTATTTTTAAATATATGTTGTCACTGTTCCTAGAGGAACAGACATATGATACATGGAGAATTGTTGGCCATCATAATGATCCATGGCGCTCATATTGGACATCAGAGTGTTGTATGCAAAAGCATGAGGATTATTCATTGCGTCATCAATCAGTAGGACACGCATGCATCCTACAGTGCGGCCATATGGAGCAGTCGCCAATCCCACGTCTATATCACATGATAAGTCCACTATTAAGTCATTGTGAACACATGCATCTCTAATTAAGGAGTCTTCTTATAACCTAATAATCATACCACACAACGATGCACTGAACCGGACATGATTATGGGAGATTAACTAAAGACAATGGCTGACTAGGGAAAGGTTTGTCTGTCTGGGTTAGTAATATGGTTAAACCAGTTGAAGTCATTTGCAATAATGCATTTACATTTATATTGGTATACAAGATCTCTAATAACACTGGATACATAGTTAAGAAATGTAGACA
This sequence comes from Platyplectrum ornatum, assembly GCA_016617825.1. Classification (NCBI taxonomy): domain Eukaryota; kingdom Metazoa; phylum Chordata; class Amphibia; order Anura; family Limnodynastidae; genus Platyplectrum; species Platyplectrum ornatum. The sequence goes on along the minus strand of JABWIB010000002.1, from coordinate 40,333 downwards.
TTTTCCACTCTTTGGGCCGCATTCATTATCCCGTCCGCAGGTAACTTTCTTGCGCAGAGTGAAGTCAGCCACATGTGCACTCCAGATGTCGCCGGGTGGAATTGTTAGGACTCGGAACAATGAAACGGATGTGGGCCGGGTCTTTCCGTACTGTTATACTGTGAACTCTGGGTATAAAGCAGAGTTCTGGTTCTGATGGTTCCTAAAGATCTAATGCAGTGATCTGATTCTTCTGGAAGGAACCACAAAGATCCAAGTACAATTGTTCACATATGCCATAATGAACTGTAACCAGATTAACGTACTATTGAACTTACGAGCATACTTGCTTGAAAGTTCAATAGTTTGTAAGTCTGGATCTGGTCCATTGTCACTAAGAAAGAAATAGGTAACCTAGCATTGCTCCTAGGATGGAAAGTGTCTATAACGTACACTTAACCAAGGAGAAATGCCCAGTTGTGGTCATCTTCCCTGTCATATAGGTTATTCCTCTTTGGAATGGGTCATAATTCATTCTGGTCCAGTAGCGAATAACATACGCGGAAGTGATCCAAAGGCAAACTAGCGGAAAATAAGATATCTAGGTCCAGCCACGGTACGCGGTAATAAAAGCGGGTAATAACAGACAGCTATATCGTTAAGAGAGCATGGCTCACAAGCTGAAATCTATATATAAATCTATATATAAATAAAACAGGAGCATAAAAGGAATGAATAGACATTTCAGCAATCAGTGCACGGCCAGGGATAGAGCGGGTACCTGTGTCTGTAAAAATATGAAAGGAAACAGCAACAATGGCATTTCAGACACCGTACAGGGACCTGACCTGGCTTATTTCTGCATGCTAATGCAGTCTATATACGCTCCTCCACAGCAGGACATAATGTAATGTTTGTGAAGCATGCCTACAAACAGAATGGGAATATTTTTGTGAAATAAAAAAAAGGTAATTTCTCCCTCTGCAAATCCAGAACTTTCCTGCTAAAATCGAGGTTCACACGAGTGCAAAGCAATCTAACGTCTGGACAATGGGATTCAACCGCGTTTTGCTGTGTCGTTTTCATTTACAGTCACAATTTTTCGTATTAACAACAGGCAGCCAATTCTGTCTTCGGCACGTTCGTATTGTCCTTCAAAAATATGCAGATTTTCAATGTATGCTAATTCCTCATCTCGATGCAGCTCTAGAGATGGGAGGCTCGGGAGACCGACATTCTTGATCAAGCAACCAGAAAACAGCAATTAGACATTTATTTATAAACAGGGGCCATTCACAGACCTGAGACGAGGAGAAGAAACAGCTGCCGGGAAATGAGGCTGCTTCCTGATGATGGAGAATTCTGTAACATTAATCATTGAATAAAATCACAGAATTTAAATAGTATATTCATTTCGAGGCAAGGAACAATGCCTGCAAGGGAATTTGTGACTGTTTTACATCTTGGGACCACTCAAATTGAGTATTTAGGGTCAGGCTTACAAGACTTTATACCCGGTCTACTGTGTCATAGGAATAAGCAGAAACTTGAATGAATATTATGGACCTCCTCAGAATTAGTACTTATTGACTTACTCACGACTTACTCAAGAGTGGAAAAAACCATGTTGAATTGCAGGGGAGGTAAAATTCATTGGTTCGAAACAGCATTAGAGTTGAGAGATGATGTTTCCAGCCCAAGTGTAATAACAGTGTAACAGTAACGCTGGTCAGTATCTGTGTGCAACATGCAACAATAAAGTATTCTCCCTGTATGCAACAACTAACATTAATTTTACCCCCCCTGCAATTCACCATGGTTTTGCCCACTCTTGAAAAATCTTTCGATTGGAACACTTTATCCTATAGTGCATGGACAGCTTAAGTTTTAATATTAAGATGGTCATTATACATTTGTATTTAAAATTTGAAACCTTTAAAATGAATTTTTGAAACAATACATAATTCTTCCTCACTCATTGTAGACGTAATGCAGATATGAATGCTGATATTGTCTTTATCTAACACATTGTTGGAGGATGAATCTCTCTTTACACATTGAATTGCACAAATAAACCAAAGCCAGCGGTAGCGACAGTGAGATTTCTGAATAATGTTACACCCAGTAACTTCCTGGCAGACAACAAATTATTACATCAGGCCATGTATTTCTGTTAGCAATTGATAACCCTCTCATCGCTAGAGATCTGTATTAACTTATCTATTCTACACGGAAAAAAAAACATCTAAAAAAAAAAAACCTGGCTGCAAACGATAATAAATATTTCGTGACAAAGGAATATTAATAAGACTCAGAAGAACCATTTGACAAAGTAAATCAATACTTTTTTTTTAGGAATTCCATAAATCACGAGAAAGAATAATATTTATGCGGCGAAAAAACCTCCAGTGGTGACAATTCGAGCATAATATTTAAGGTACTGTAATAGAAGAAATCAGATTAAAAGATGACAACGCAATAACGATTCATCACGGCTTTTTATTGTATGAGGAAAGCTTAATTCACTCAGTGTTTGGGAATAAATGAAGCCTTTTAAAGTAAATTGCTGTTGTTCTGTTTAAATTACCAGTCGTATATTAAGTTTGTAAAAGAAACATTGTTTTAAAAAAAATAATAATGATTTTTTTTTAATGCGTAAGGGAAGTACAAATGCAACAAGCAGAGCAAATATTAAACGAAAATACCCTTAAATATACACAATACAATTGTTCACAATAATCATAATTGGTTCCGAAGTTGGAAGAAATCAATGCGTGCGTTTATTTTACTAGTTCATTAAATGTTTTATGCGTTTTTTTGTGTTCCAGTATTATTTTTAATTTGAAAGAAGTCCTCAAAGGTAAAACAATCCCCAAATTTACTGACGGAGGGCCGCATATGACTGGTTTGGGCCTCAGGGCAAGGAGGCAGGGACAAGTCCGTATAGGAGGAGGCAGGGCGGCCATCAGGGAGGGACAGCAGAGCCTCCTGTCCCGGGCCCGGACAGAATGGGGGACCAGCGCAATGACGGTAGCAGAGGGAATACATATTTCCTCTGTTGTCGCTGCATGCCAGAACTCACAAAGACGCCAGTAATGGCATCTAAGTGAGCTCCTGGGTCCAGACGGACCTAGGGACGTCACAACGTCATAACCTCACATGGGGGAATGCCTGGGTCTTACCAATTTAGGCAGTCCCGGACTCACTATTACTGGCAGAGGCCCTGGGAGGAGTCATGCAGTGCAGGAAGAGTAGCCTTACACTTCCTAGAAGCGTTCTGTAAGCCACTACACCTATGCATTGTTCTTCATGACATTCACATACAACAACTGGATAATTAGCTCATTTCAGAATCATTTTCAAAGAAAGCATTTTTGCAATTCATTTGAGACCAATGAAATGCAGATGCCTTTGTTGCCGCGTATCTGATGCTGCGTAATGTATTACTATGATAAGCCTGGAAACGAGGCTTCTGGGAATGATGGCACACTTTGGCTTTATGAGTCTTTCTTTAGATTTTTATGAACTATTAAACTATAGGGTGAAGTTCTATTCTATGCAGATTTGCACAGGATTAGGAGACATAAATAATCACTAAATTGGGTTCCGACCTCTGTACCGGCATTGAAAACAGAAGCTGGGGGTGTATATAGGGGTATGCCATACCGTCACTTCTCCCACTGGGCCAGATTAAAATCATTAATCATTTGTGATTTAGTCAAGAATGGGCAAAAACATGTTGAATTGCAGGGGTGTTTATTTAATTAGTTGCAATCAGTATTACAGTTGAGAGATGATGTTTCCAGCCCAAGTCTAATAACAGTGTAACAGTAACGCTGGTCAGTATCTGTGTGCAACATGCAACAATAAAGTATTCTCCCTGCATGCACTGACATTCATTTTACCTCCCCCCCCTTGCAATTCTACATGGTTTTACCCACTCATGACAAAATCATGAATGCCTAAAGATCTGAATGTGGCCCACTGACTTAATGGGAAAAACTAATAATCTCCATTCACTTCTATTAATTTCTATGTCATCATTTCAAAATTTCTACTTAGACCACTGGACAGAAAGTGAAGCTGGCAGAGGCTAGTAGTTTAATACAGCTACATGCCGTACTTGCCAAAATATCTATGATGTCGCTTTGCATGAGTCTTAGGATCGCATGCAGCCTACCCATGTCCCGAGCTCGTAAGTCTTAACTTACGCAGGATAGTTTTCTTTCATAAAATCGATAGACTGTAACCACACAAACATTTTGTATAACAGCAAGATAGTTATAAACTAAAGTGTTGTATTACTAACCAAACAAATTCCAAATCCTTATGTAGAAAAGTGATCGGAGAACCCAACTACTTGTGAAAGGCCAAATGAGTCCTGGATATCCTAATGAATAAGACAAAAATATTTTTCAAAAACCACCTTGCTCTGTCATTGGTGGATAGTGACCACATGTCCTGGCTGCCTAATGACACCAATGACACTGAGCACCAATGACAGAGTTCAGCCTGCTCACAATTGTATATTATAGGGCCCATATAAGTGCCATTAAGTTACTGTTTGCTTGCTCTTACTGTCTGATTCTAGAAATTAGCTCCATGTTCTTTGGCATTGCTCTGTGCACCAGTCAAATGGTCATTTTAAAATATGAATTTGAATAGTTTAAAGGGATTGCAAACATTCATTCTGCGGAACTATATCATAAGTGAAATAAAATGATCTTTGATGAAGTAGCGAGCAATGAAGAAGTGAAATGGGAAAAAATAGAACTAGCAGTACATCCTGTGAACAGAAGTTGTTCAATTAACATTTACCTTATTTTTTTGTTGTTTATTTACATGTATAAATTTCTCATGAGCCGTATTAAACCGTGTTAGAGTGTTGTTTTCCATGTTTATAGATGTCACACATAGAGGTGGGTAGGATTAGAACTGCATAAGGTAGAATTAATTGTACAGTAGATGTAAATTTAACTTTCTCCTAAACGTCTTAACGTCTTATGAAACTTCCTTAACAGAAAATATAGACACTACATTTAGACACTATAAACAAATGAGGACCTCATAGGTTCTAGTGTAGATACATATCGCGTCTGAGTTGGACCATCCTTCTGACAAGACAATTTCTCCAGTGATATGGGGCATAAATTGACCAGATATCTGCTCTTTTTGGTCACTGTGTCTTTGGTCACCACTTTCCCTACTTTCCCTACTTTTTTGGCTAGGATGTTGGTTTTGATAATTTATTTTTAGATGAGGCACAGTGTGATGCAGAAATGTGATCCGAACTTGAGGTTGACACCACGTGGGGCACCAGCAAAATCAACGCTCAGTCCTGGCGGTTAGGTCCTGGTGGTAAATGTCTCATTATGAATGAGATGTGGCATGGAAAAAAAAAGTATTTGCAAGTACAGTAGAGTGACTTTTATTGGATGCCTTAGTTTAATACGCACACACCAGGTGTAATAGAGAAGATTCCTCATTATTTCTGTTTTAACATTTCAGTTCAATAAACGAATAATCACCAATTACTATAAGAGGATCAATTTTATAACCGTGCCCTATTATATAACCATAACCTAAGTCTCTGTGTCTTTAACAAGGGTCAAATATTTTGTCTATTGGCATTGGGGGAAGGCCATATTTTCAAACATTTACAGCCTTCATTTTAAAGCTTTTTGTCCTATTGCCGTCCTCAGCAATGCGCCAGAGAATATCCCATCCAATCTCAGTTTATCTTCTGCACCACATCGTCTCCCCAGACATAATTACCAGAAAGCACTGTAAAACTAAACTTGGAATTTTATGATGACTATTTGAATAACTATAAAGTAGAAGACATCTTATTTAAGTCTAATTAATTGTGCTAATTACTGATCCATACAGAAATGTACACAGCTGTTTTAGAGCCTGATTATTATACGCTCACCAACCAAAGGTAATGATGTTAAGGAGAGTCCCAGAATTAAAATACTCCAAGTTAAGAATAAAATGTTCTCTGTTTATTATTAACACGGATCAGCAGTTATGAAAATTAATTAAAACAATAAAAGGAGTTTTGGTTTTCTTCTGTTGTCCATGTGTTAATTAAGGAATATATTTCCACTTCGCACTGACTGAGTCTTCCTCTCTAGACTCTATCTGTTGCCGAATCTCAACTTGTATGACTTTAATGGTTGCCTATATAAAGTAGACTATCCTGTCTTAAGGATCATTACAATAGGGACATCATTATTTGTGTTATTCTAATTATTCTACACATTGTACTTAAAGAAAATGCAAATCCTAACCCATAGGGTGGATACCCCATCCAGTGTTGTCTGCTTGGGACTGGACAGGGTGGATAACCCATCTTGTTCCATACAGGTAACGCTGGACGTTCCCTTGGGAAAGGGAAGTGGTTCTCAACCACTGGTTCAAAGAAAGGTACTTGTAATAGTCTTAGGTGTTATCGGCAAGTATTATTCCAAATATACTTATCAGGGTGCAAGACCTGACCCAAAGGCTGGACAATTCATCCATTCCCAAGCAGATAACACTGGACGTTCCCTTGGGGGAAAAGGAAGTGGTTCTCACCCATTGGTTCTAGGGAGGTAGCATTTCAAATATGCTAACAGGGTTCTAGACCTGGCCCAAATGGTGTGAATACCCGTCAATCTCAAAGTAAACAACACTAGATGTTCACTTCTAGTGGTTCACAACCATTGATTGAAAAACAATATATATTTTCTATATGAAGAAGAATTCCAGATGTTAAGAGACTACGGGGTATATTTACTAAGCGGTGAGATTGCAGTGAGATTGGAAAGTGGTGATGTTGCCCATAGCAACCAATCACATTCAAGCTCTCAGTTTCATTTTACACTCTGGATGAATGTGAACTCAAATCTCATTGGTTGCCATGGGCAACATCCCCACTTTTCAATCTCACTGCAATCTTACCACTTAGTAAATATACCCCTACAAGTTCTATCGCGCTTTGTCTTAGATTGGTTATGTCTATGCTGTTGAAGGAACACTGTTGAAGGAACACTGAAAATAGTGCTTGAAAAAAGTTAGTCCTGACTTGTGGAACCTACACCTGTAGCTGTAAGCTATAAAACAAATATGGAGTAGGATATTAGGTGCATTTTTGTAATGAACTTTGAAGGAAGCTAAACTTTTAGCTATTATTTTTCTGTTTTGTATATATTTTATTTGCAAACATATTATCTCTCAACAAGCCTTAGACTTAGAAATAACGCCTTTGTGTAGTACTTTATGACTTTATCATTTACTAACAGGGTATTTACTACTTACTTTCCACAGCATCTCTGAAAATTTGTCTATTAAATGGTGTTTAAGACAACTATTATTCTCTTACCTCTAATCAACATATTTGTTTTGCGCTACTTTAAGAAACAATTTAAACTGTAATTGAATGTCATGTCGGGATTTTTATACCTTAGTTGGCAGAAAAGGCAAAGATCACACTGAATATAAAGGTGAAAAGCTATTATAGAACAGAGTTTTCTATCATTTAAATTTGAAGGATAAAAATAAGTAGAGGTTTAATACGAACAATTTGGTTGTGCCAATCTGTACGATTGATAGACAAAAAGGGAAACTGTCCACACCTACATTTTATTCTAAGACCTATGCACATGTGAAAGTGCTACTAGGTTTTGTACTTCACATCTTACAGAATTTTAGCCATTCTAATCCAACTGTGTCAGTACTTATTCTAAGTTCTTTTCTGGACAAAATTGTTTGGTCGAGATATTTTGAATAAACTACTGAAATATATATATATATATATATATATATACACCTGACACATAATATACCCAATATATACTTTATAGAGTGCACCATCTCCACACTAAATAAGGTTAAGAAGGAGATTAAACAGGTATAGGTTATGATTCAGGTTTCTGGGTCCAAGTCACATGGAGTAACACTAAAACCTTAGTACATCTTAGTAATCCTTGTAATTGGTAATAACCTCATGGCTGCCGACATTTGGCTTCTCCCTCCCTCCGTCTTTTGCCACGCCCTAGGCTGACCTAGCACCACGCCCCCTGTCTGGCAAGTGATGTGACGGCTTTACGCCGGTTATAACCCATTAAGCTGGGCGGCGGACCGGAGGAAAAAATTGCTGCCCGCACTTCCGATGTTTAATTATACGTTTCCCTGCTTCTAGCCATATTTTCAGTATAGCAGCATTAACTTTCATCTGTGAAGGACCTATCCAAAATCTATTCCACCAACACCAATCATTCCTGACTTGTTTGTATTAGTCTAAATATGTATGTGCACCGTATTCCAGCATTACAAGGAGACTTGGTGATCAAAGAGAGGTTATCATAAAAAGATTGCCCTATCACCAGGGTAAGTTTATATAAAGATCGTTATTAATTAAAAGGTTCACATAATCAATTAACTGATGTCAAATGAAAACTGGCATTAGAATAGTAGAATAAAGCAAAATAAAAGAATATTTTATATTCAATAGATAAAGATTTTTTTGCAAAAAGGATTTTCAACCTATAATAGACCAGTTTCCATTTTTTTTAACGTGTGATATTTTCAGTAAAAGCTGAATTTCACAACTTCACATTATCTGCTTAAGTGAGCACATCTCAGTAGACAGCCAGGAACCCGAATTATCACACAAAATACAGAATGCATTAAAAGAGACAGTGACCTCTGACTATGCAGCTTTCACCATTACTGTCTATGACATCCATGATCGGTTTGGATCCCCATGCCAACCTTTTATTGTATACAGCAAACAATACATAATAAGAGTCAATAATAAGATCGACCTGGAAGGTAGATGTGGGCAAAGCCAGACATTGAACTGCAGGAAGGGGCACTAAGAAAACACCATTAGAGTTAAAAGTGATGTTTCCTAGCTAAATGCTAATTTATAGATTAAACATAAAGCTATGCAGCATGTCAGTTCATTGTGCAAATACAAAGTGTTTTCTCTGCATGTGATAGAATTAAAATTCACACACACTGCTCATATTGCAAATAGATGGCGCTAGAGATACAGCTTCTTTCCCCAGAGGCTATTTAAATGTTAAAATTTTTAGTGGCACATGATGGCCTGTAGGTCACCACCTTCTTGGTGATTCTCCTTAAGGACAATGTTTGTCCACCTTGAGCTCCTCTTATTGCAACAGAGAATTCCTATGGTCTATACTTGCATCCATCAAAAAGGTGCAAGTGTGAGCCCCTCTGATGACTGGTATCCACTGGCTATCTGGCTGGGATTCTTTGAAAGCCTGGAAATACGTGCCTCTTGTTTAGGGCAGATCAGGGGTGCCCGAAAAACACACACAGTGTGGCACAATACGGCACATGTTTTCCCACCCCCTTTTAAAGCACTCTGCCTCCTATCCCTGGGCCTTTTGGCTGGGAAGGANAATTTTTTATCCTTCTGCCTGGTCATTAGGCCGGGTCTGTAATCACTGAGCACATTTTTTATTTTATAATTTATTTAATATATATTTTTGTAATTCACCCCTCACTTTCTGTCACCTTGTTTCTCGGGTTTTCAGCTTGGTCACTCTTATGGGCTCCTGCCACGGCCTAGGGGAGAGATGTGTGGCCATCTGGTTCCTTCTCTCCCTTTTTGCTCATGCCATTCCATGGACAAAGCATTGCCTTTTGGTTGATCCTATTGGCGATCCCATGGGTTTTAGAGTTCTTGGGTGACTCTTTAGGTAATCCCATGGACATGTTGAGGGTTCCCTTAGCTTAGCCGATGGGGACCCACCTGGCCTTGGCTTCCCTAGTGCCCTTTGAAGGTACGGCGTAGCTGAGGATGGATGGGGCTCTTCTCCTTTTGAAAAGAGTTCTGACCAATCCCTGTACACTTTTTTGTGTTGAGCACTTGTTGCACTTCACTTCTTTTAGTCACAGAGCACTGAAAATCATGTTCCTCGCTTTCAATTAAAACAACAAAAACCAAAAAAAATTGGATCAGCTCCTATATATAAGTATAGTAAGACAAAAACACTGAATACCAGTACAGTAAGAATAAAGTCTGCATATAAGTATGGTAAGATATCATACTCCTATATGGTAGAGAACTATGGCAACCACCTGCAGAGAATTTCATGAAACCACCGGCCATCACAAAAGCTATTTATAATAAATATAACCAAAACAGTGGATTGAGTTATTGGAGCGCGCAAGCGTGTTCATTTTTTTGTTTCACAATGTATTATAAGAGAATGTAAATCATAAATCACGTAAATCATGATGTTCGCAACATAATTGTAGCCCATAGGATCCAATCAGATTCTGTCATATTCCAGCATAATTGTGTAAAGTAGTTACAGGGTTAATTTCTGCCCTTTGAATAGGGAGTCTTGCTATTCTCAGACATTGACAGAATTAAACAAAAATGAAATGTAGCTCTTTTGATTTTTTGATGGATTATCCATATATACCCATAACATATATCAATGAATTTGATTTATTGCCAGGAGCCATTTGTTGTTGTAGAACAGCCATATATCTTATTAAAAGTCATATTGCTTTGCTTGTGAAAGCCATTGGTTTGCAGTTAAGGGAAAATTGATCTCGAGCAGAACAATTAATGGACAAACTCTATTACAGGAGTTGCTGACAAGTATGTCAGAGTGTGGCTTGGATCATGCGTGTAATCTATAAGCTTTTGTCACATGATACTCTGTAAGGCTTTCATTCTCAGCTTCTAGAAGACTTTTGATTTATATCTCATAAATTGATACCAATATTCCCCTTTTTTTGTTGGAGTTTTTGCGTCTAGCAAAAAGTGGATGATTTATTAGATTGATCATTTTAATTCTAATTCCAATGCAGTGCGAGATTCATACAATGCATGTAACTGCTGGTGGTAGAAGAGGGAAAGCAATACTGGGCTAACTTCACAAGGAACTCAGAACCCTGCAAATAGCATTGTACATTGGTAATTCTGTGCTAACACTTGCCATACACTACAGTGGTTATGACATGTGTCCAATAATCAGGACAAGTTTTCTGCTCCTTAGAGGTTCCAATATCGGAGGCATACACCATAGACCTGATCCAGATAATGGAAAACGCTTGTTTTCTGCACTCTGGATCAGTGGTCGAAGTGGAAATTTAGAAGTGATGGTATGGACAATTAGAAGTGGGGGTATGAAAACACTGAATATTATGGAGTCAATGGAGATTTGTAGTTTTTCAATTACATCAGTGGGAGAAGTGCCGATATGGCATACCCCCGTACACACCCCCAGTTTGAGCCCTGGTCTGGATCCAGAGTTTGCATGCATACTCTGTCTGTGTTGTTTATGGAACTGGATCCAAAGAATCTAATATACGCCATTTGCTGGAGGAGACGTGTGTACACAAACAGGGCTGTCGAAAGGGGGGAGGGGGTACTCTTTTCCCGGGCCCTGAGCTGAGATGGGGCCCTTGATTGAGATTGATGGATTTTGGAGTTTTTTTTAACTGTTTCTTGAGAGTGATCTGCAGTGAGAGCTTTATGTGTAAGAAATAGAAGCCTGTAGCCCTTCACTGGACACTACTCACGCATGACATTAATGATTTGCATGTATCCTGCCCAACACATTCCTCTCCATGAGATGTAGACACATACACACACACACACACACACACACATACTTTTGTCTCTATAGGTCTAGTGCTTTCATCTATAAAGGTATACATTCAAAGAATCGGACATGCCCACCAATGGTATGAAAAATGTCTGGCAATGACGTATGCTGTGCGGTGGCGGAAAAAATAGTGCTTAGTAATAAGGGGAAATAAGGGGAATAAGGGGGAATAAATAGTGCTTAGTAATAAGGGGAAATAAGGGGAATAAGGGGGAATAAA
>JABWIB010000001.1:429146-443440 GCA_016617825.1 Platyplectrum ornatum | reverse complement strand
ACCAAATACCAAAATATATAGTAATAAGCACATTTACCCCGCCTGGAGACACTGAATCCCACCGGCTCCCCGCACACTCACGCGCTGCCGGCGTCGCTGCACAGTGACGTCACGGCACCTGGAGTTCGGCGTTGTCCTGGCAACCAGGACGCTTCCCAGCCGAAGCACCCAGATGGCAGAATACAGCCACCACCAGCCCGAAGTCCGCCCGGAGCCAGGGGAACCAGAGCCCCATGGAGACTGAAAGTGTTAAACATTAAACGACGTTAGGCAGAAACTAAATGTGAACATAATACACGTAATAAAAGGACACAACCAAAACACAAAACACACCAACCTATGAAACCACACCAAACAAGAAAAAAAGAAAAAAACAACAAAAGGAAAAAGGGGGGGGGGGAGAAGAAAAACTCCCACCATTGGCAAAATTCACTGTCCACACATTATAAAAAACATTGCAAAGGTAAAAGTTCGTTCAGCCCCAAAGGTGCCACTGTATTTAAGGTGAAAATCCACCGGGATTCACATTGAAGGAGGGCTCTCTCCCTGTCCCCACCTCTAATGCTGGGGGGAATATGGTCAATAATCTTGCAATTCAATTCCGATAAATTGTGTTTGTATCTCAAAAATGCTTGGCCACAGGTTGGTCCGCTGAATTAGAGGAAAGTGCCAATCTTATGGCTGACCTGTGTAGACTCATCCTCTCCCGAAATGTCCTTACAGTTTTTCCAACATATACATATTTCTTAGTAATGGGAGAGCCGGATCAGTTTGCACGATGGGCCATAGGGCCTAATCGCCCTATTGATGAAGGGGCTAGCATGAGAAAAATGATTTACCCATGTTAAAGTGTTCTTTTTTTGAACTCAGGGTTGCGGGGTTAACAACTGCTCCCTCGGAACTCTGGTAGCCTTTTTCCTAGCCTCCTTAAGCTCTCGCAAGGGGTATCCACGGGCTTTAAATTTCTCCTCCAAGTTGTTGATTTCTAATGTTGATGCGGCAGACTCTGAGAAACTGCAAATATGGAAGACCTCTTTTTAGTGATCCAGGATGGTGACTCTGTGCTAACAATAGAGTATTTCTATCTGATTCCTTGTTATAGATTTTAGTTTGAATCTTTCCATCACATAGAGAGATCTTCACATCTAGATAATCAATCTCGTTGACACTGATGGTGTGGGTAAATTTAATGTCAGTGTCCATTGAACTGATTTCCCTCATGGCTTCTTCCAGCTCTGTGGTAGTCCCCCTCCAAAATAGGAGCAGGTCATCAATGTAGCGAGAATATAAAAGTATCCTGTCCTTGAATGTTGGATTGGACAGGAACAGCTTTTATCCACCACATACATAAAAGCATTAGCAAAGGAAGGTGCCACAGCGGATCCCATTGCGCATCCAGAGCGCTGAATAAAAAACTGCCCATCAAAAAGAAAATAGTTTCTGGTTAATGTAAGTTCCAGAAGTTCCATGAATAAATCCACCGGAGGGCCATTATAATGGATTATTCTCAATCAGCTGGCGAACTGCTGATAAGCCTCTCATATGGGGGATGCTTGTATACAGGCTCTGTACATCAATGGTACAGAGCACTGTATCTGATGGTAAATTCGGCAACTCATTCAGTTTTTGTAGTAAATGACTGGTGTCCTTCAGAAATGTCTCCAACGCTTGTATACAAGGTTGCAGGAAGAAGTCCAAGAAAACAGCTATAGGTTGGTATAATGAACCCCTGGCAGATATAATCAGTCTGCCAGGGGGTTTCTCAAGTCTCTTATGAATCTTGGGTAAGGTGTATAAATGTGGTACCCGAGGAATTTTCGTAGATAGCCATTTAGCTGTTTGTTCTAATAGTATCTTACTCGACACTGCCTCATCCAGGATCTGGTCCAGTTCTCGTTTAAATGAGATCATGGGGTTTGATGATAATTTCTGATACGTGTTGGTATCCCCCAATTGATTGAGGATTTCCTGGCGATAATCTGTGAGGTTCTGGATGACTATTGCACCGCCCTTATCTGCCGGGCGGATCACAATGTCTGTAAGCAGAGAGGGACTTCAATGCTCTTTGCTCTTCATGTGTCAAATTAGCCCGAAGTTTGGGTAATGCCTTATGAGTCTGTAACTCTAACATTGGCTCTTCTACAACCCAAGTGGCGTGGATTTTTACTCTCGGTCCCTGTCAGCCATGGATAAACTCGATTCTCAGCGTACTCTTTATTGACTTTCGCAAATTTATCTTTTTTAAACTTAATTAATTCAATACGGAATTATTCCATTTTTATCCTTCAACTTTTGTTTCCAGTTAGTGGTAGTATCTTTCAGTAAAGTTTCTTTGTGGGTAGCTTCTAGGTCCTCAATGATAGCTCTGCTCTTGCACATCTCTCTCTTAGCTTCATCAATTACAAGTAACATCAGATCCAGTGAGCATTTGTTAAGGATCGCTACCCACTTACGACAAAATTCGGGGTTGTATCGTCCAATCGTGGGAATTTTCTTAATCCGAAATCCCCTAGGGATCTTGTGTTCACGGAAATATTCCGAGAGTGTTACACCATGGAGATGAAAATAAATTTCCTTCTTTTTATGTTTGAGAAGTTTCTTAATTCGTGCTTTCTGGTGTAGTTTCGTTTGGGGCTGAACGAACTTTTACCTTTGCAATGTTTTTTATAATGTGTGGACAGTGAATTTTGCCAATGGTGGGAGTTTTTCTTCTTTTTTTTTCTTTCTTTCCCCTCCCCCCTTTTTTCCTTTTGTTGGTTTTTTCTTTTTTTCTTGCTTGGTGTGGTTTCATAGGTTGTTGTGTTTTGTGTTTTGGTTGTGTCCTTTTATTACGTGTATTATGTTCACATTTAGTTTCTGCCTAACGTCGTTTAATGTTTAACACTTCCAGTCTCCATGGGGCTCTGGTTCCGCTGGCTCCGGGCGGACTCTGGGCTGGTGGTGGCTGTATTCTGCCGTCTGGGTGCTTCGGCTGGGAAGCGTCCTGGTTGCCAGGACAACGCCGAACTCCGGGCGCCGTGACGTCACTGTGCAGCGACGCCGGCAGCGCGTGAGTGTGCGGGGAGCCGGTGGGATTCAGTGTCTCCAGGCGGGGTAAATGTGCTTATTACTATATATTTTGGTATTTGGTCATTGTTTTAATGTTAGCCCTGATGAAAGAGGAGTAATTTCCTCTGAAATGTTGGCATGATGCGTGTTAATATGTATTAATAAAGAAGTTTTCTATGAAGACCAGGAGTGCCGTCCTCTCTGACAATCTATATATATATATATATATATATATATATATATATATATATAAAAAAAAATATATATATATATATATATATATATATTATATAAGGGATCTCTTATTCTAAGTTCTTAAGCATTTCTAGGTTTTCCATTGTATTACAAAGAAAGAAAAACTGAAAAACTAGTTTACTAAAAACATAAGTAAATATTATGTCATCAAAATATAAAAACAAATATCAAACTGAAATAAAGCCACTTGCCTTTTAATATTTTAAGCTACATCTGAACTTAATAAATATTGTTTTGGAGAGGGACTTGACTTTACGCCACATAAAAAGTAAACAATACAATAATAAACTTCACAATAAGTGCGCACATCTCTATACTTGCAGAAATGACAAATGAAATGTCATCCACATTGTGCTGTACGTTTATGAAACTAGAACACTGACATATTGAACAAGTCATTACACGGTGCAGGATATTTTTGCAATAGTTCAACTATCTTTCAACTACGACAAGGTTACTCTGCAGCAGACATACAATAAAATAAACCGGAAGATGAAAAATCTGAGTGATGTGACTGGATTTTTGTTGACATGCATGTCAAGAGATTTCTCGGCATGGCAGCAAAAGAGAATATCCCCTTCTTTAAGAACTATCATTCCACTTGACAGTTTGATGATGAAGCGTAAAACAATGGATTTGTCCCTAGAATTAATATTCTCTTTCTATGTATTCTGCATAGATTCTGCCAATCGCAGTGGGTCCAAGCTGTACATTCAAAGGTCATCAGTTCCATTTACATTTAAAATTACATCTCTTTATCTGTGGCCAAATTAGGTATGGCTTGCCGGTAGCTGTCATATTATGTAACAAACAATTGGAAGTTTATAGCATTTATTTTTTACCCTGAATCATTAAAACAAGTTTAAAATGTAAAAAACAAACAAATAAAGGAATTCAATCAATAAGACATAAAGAGGAATATTTACTAAGCAGTGAGAGTGCAGTGAGATTGGAAAGAGGGGAAGTTGCCCATAGCAACCAATCAGATTCAATCTCTCAGTTTCATTTTACACACTGGAGAATGTAAACTCAAATCTGACTGGTTGCTATGGGCAACATCCCCACTTTTCATTCTCACTGCAATCTCACCGCTTAGTAAATATACCCCAAAATGTTTTAAAATAAAGTAAGGAAAATTTTCATTTTTTCACCATTGTGTTCTAAACTTCAAAGCTCAATAGAACCTAATGCGTATCAGTAACTACAAAAGATGGCTGTGAATATAGTGATATCTGTAATTGTATTCAGTGAGTTAAGATTATACATTTGCTCTATATGTATGTTTGCAGACCATTCTGGTGACAACTAGGCTTTATAGAACATAGGCATACACCACACACAACATACACACACATGTACAAACTATGTCCTTTGTAAAATAACACCTCCACTAGGTGCTCCAGAGACAACCCGCAAAGACAAGACTCAACTCAGGTTAGACTATGTCTACAGCTGAGTACTTTGTGCCAACTTGGCTCACAATGCCTGCGCCAATTTTACCAGCAGCAAACCAAACCTGTGTCTTGCAACCAATCAAGGATATTAAAAAGAAAGCATACAATAAAAGCCTAGGGTATAAAGGAAGGGACTAAATAGGTTCTCTTCCTGCTTCAGCTGCCTTATAGGCTCAGTTCAGATGAAGCCAACTCTTCCTACCACTGTAATCCCACCATTACAAGGAAAATAATTCAGTGACCTCATTGGGATCACCAACTCTCAGGGAGATTCTCCTCGGGCCAAAGTCCTTAACCCTCCATATTGCTAAAAGTAATATGTCTATAGGGGCTTTCCTTGGTATTAGACAGATATAATCTATCTTTACCTTTTCAATCACATCAATATTAGCCAATATGAAATATGAAACTGAAGTTGTAAGTGTTGCCAGACCAGTTAACAATGTATCTGATATCTATTCACTACATAGAATAACATGACTCTTTCGTCATCATTATGAGATGGGAGTATCAATGTGTAGTAAGCGTCTGCTTCAGACGAAGGTTAAATCCATTTAAATGCAAACATGTTATTATTTCAAATTCGCTATAACAAAATTGCATTTGTAAAGCTGGGGATTTTAAAACTAAGCTCTTGATAGCTGACAACAGAGGGATTTACTAATGAAATAACCACATATCACTTTGAATAGAAAAAGAAAAGTATGCAGTCATTAGCTATGCAAGTCTCTTTTCTGAATACCATGTAGATATTGTCTAGATACGGGGTAGGCAAATTGTGGCTCTGCAGGTGATGTCAAACTTCACGTCCCAGTATGCTTTATGAAGTATCAACTATGGCTATGCTGGTAAAGCATGCTTGGACCCATTGTTTAACAACACCTGGAGAGTCGCACTTTGCCTACCCCTGGTTTAATTCATGGGTTTTCAACCACGATCCATGACTGAGAAACCCTGATCTAAAGAAACTTTCTGCCTTAGCCCTAGATACTAATGGGCTTGCTTAGTGCGTGGATAAAGTATAGAGCTCCTACCTGTGGTTTGTTACAGCCATTAAAGAACGCTGGGTTGCAAATTGGATCACTGAGATATGACTTTAGCAAGTTTGCTCTTAATCCCTTTGGTGGTTCATTTGTCATTTTTATACCATTCTGCAGGAGTGACACAGGGAAGTTTTGTGATGGATAACTGGTCAGCCATAATCGGAAGCTTGGTTTGGTATTGTCTGGATCTGTAATGAGTTCTTCACAGATTTGCTCAAGGTCTGCAAACCAGCTGGAGGCTAGATGGCAATTTTGGAGAACAATCCATGTACCACTTTCTGCAGCCTATAAGGTGACAGCAGAAATTTCAGGACAAAAGTTACTGAGCCAATAATTCACTTGTCAACCGATAAAATGAATAGTGAATCCCAAACAATCTGGAGAAAACGTAAACACATTATTAGTCAGAAAATTAACTTATACAGTCTGCGTGACCTTTAATCAATCATCCAACTGTTAATGTTAATTCTCTTGATTTAAAAATCATAGATGTATTTGCATTTTAATGGCTATTAAATGAGTGTCTTCTGGAAGAAATAATAGGTGCTTGGCCTTTTGGTATAAATACTTTGTAAAATATTTATGAGGGATGAAAAAAAACTATACAAGACACTATACAAGTTATGAGCCTAATATCTTTCGTACAGTAATAAAGAGCCACTATGAAAAAGTAACTTTGTATGTATGAGAATATTACGTTCAGACCTACATATGTTATTTTAAATTGAATAATTACGATAATTAAACCTTGAACTAGGAGATATAATGTAGTATAGACATATACATATTTTATGCTACATGTACATGACTGATGACATGACATTTGTTATGTAGCTGTTACATAATTACTACAATGCTAAATTTATGACATCATTAAATCTCCCTCATAGAAAGCAGAAAACATTAAATGAAATGTTACTTTTGTTATTGTTGATGCGTATTTTCATATTGCGCCACATAATAGTCTATCCTGCAGTTCACTGAGAAAACATTTGTATCTTCTATAGGCACAGTCAACATGTCAGTAAGTGTGATTAGCACAACACATAAAACCAATAAATCTATATGACAGAGCCAATATATAGTGTGAGTGGGCTTATATACAGCCAATAAGGCCCTCTGTTATACTATATTGTAAGTTATGACTATTCTGCAACCCTGTTTTCAGTCATTCCCCGGCAGGCTATTTTGTCCCATGACTATAATATGTATGGATACTGTATTAGATGAAAGTATATTTTTTCCTTATTGCCCATGCAAGATGGAGGAAAAGAGGCTATCACTGAGAGGTGTGTACTTTTCTTTTACATAAAACATTTGTTATAGGAGTGTATATTTCTTATAGTAAATTCAGCCTATCAACACTCAAATGGTGTAATGCAAGTTTGTGTTATATATAATTACTGTGAAGTTTTGGTAAAAGTAATAGATTCATAAAAAAAATTGTGTATTTAAAATATTTCTATGGTTGACAAGCTTGTGAAACACTTTGAAACAATTATATGTAAAAATGTATACACTGTTAATAGGAAGCTAGGGCTAATTAGGATAAGTGTAATTTGTTTTGAAAACTTGCTAAAACTACCAATAATAATTGTATATATCAGTGCTACATAATACATAAAACTTAGCCTCAGTTTAACTCAATTCAAATTCAATGAAACATTAATAGTACTCTAAATTTTTAAACAGGCTAGATTTATTAAACTACATAAAAGGAAAAGTGGAGATGTTGTTCACAGCAGCCAATGAGAGTCTAGCTCTAGCTCTCTAACTTCCCTATTACATATTAGGAAATGTCAGCTAGAATCTGATTGATTGCTATGGGCAACAATTACAACAAAGGTATCCCTAGTACCATATCTTCCATTAAACAATACTAGAGAGGGCACCTATTTCAAACAATTGTCTTAGTACTATTACTAGTGTGGTTCAGCAATAACTAACAAGGTCAATAATGTTAAATGAAAAGTAAATGTATTACTGTATGTTTCTAAATGCTATTCGAATGTGGCAGGAGACTCATGTTATAGTACCTGTGTGCAGTCACCTTTCCTGTTATACAAGACATGGTAAGGCTGGATGGCCCAAGGGTCTGTAAACTCTCATTGAATTCTGTCACTTACAATTCTCTTCTTAACCCTTTTATATTAAAATTATATAGTTCACCAACTACGGTCAACATTGAGAAGTTGCATAGTTCTAATATATATTTAATATGTCATGAAACCGACTGATTTTATACCTAATGTGTTTCTACCTGGACCATACACTAAAAGAAAATATAGGAAAATATAAATAAAGTTTCCTGTTATAATGAATGACTATTAAGCACTTTACCTTCTCGACCATTTTTCGAGCAATAGGACCTTGCCCTTGACCAAGAGATATTGTTTGAAGATTCGCACCACCCATGTCTAGAAGGAAAAATATATTTTAAATAACTGAGCGTTATACTGTCAGAACTGTGCCTTTCTGGCTATCAGGACATTATATATAGACCTACTTTTCTGATAGCAGGACATTAAACTCACATATGTATACTTTATATATAGAAATACTAATTAGCGCTGGACACATAAAATCAGTAAGAAGATAAAACGTGAACATTATATGAATATGACTGGTAAGTTGTGCAGCTTTGTAGCCCTTGGTACTGTATTTATACACAAGACACCCACAAGCTGAAATGTTCATGGTGCATGCAATTGGTTTTCTCTATAATTAGTGTAGTCAGGGCTCAGACGATGTTTGCTATGTGTTCTTCAGCCACACTGGCTTTCAGCAGACTAATTATTTTAGGGTGGTTAGCAGCAATGCTTTTTCTGCTTCGTAACTTTTTATATGCACAAAAACTGGTGTGTGACATAAAAAATGGATGTCACAATGAGTCAATAGGCAATTATCAGTCATACATTTCTTACACACATAATAGATGCGGTTACAATTAAAATGTATAATGTATGTAGCCTAACTAACTGCCAACAAGTCAAGCAATAGCTGCTTGTTGCTCTTCGTATCGGACCTGCAGAGTCTGAATTTCCATCTATATGAACACAGAATACTGAGTGGGAAAATGTTACACCCTTGACAAATTTAGGACATAGCTGAGAATAACATTGTAAAGGCATAGTAAAAAAGAGCAACTTTGCTAGAATGAAATTCTAAAATGATAGTTTGTTCTGACTAAACTGAAATGTGATTATTTCGCTTGTTTTCATATTCCTTCACTAATAGCTAGCAGAAACTTGGCAGGCTGTCAGAAATAATGGTGTTTCCATCACACAAATGTGTAATTGACTACCATCTTTGCTTCCCATTCCAGCCCTTATTCTTTAATACGGTGATAATGATGTGGTGGCAGTTATTTTTTTCTATATTCCACATGGGATTTTGTTTACCTTGAAGGTTAAATATTCAAAAACAACACATTCGCACCACCATAATATATGGTTATTTAGAATAGGCATTTATTTAATCACCTTATACATATTTAGCATTCTCTAGGGGAGTTTGTTGCTTGTAGTCACACAGTTATCTTGATATAGATATATATATATATATATATATACATACATATCATTTATTTATAAAACTGTCATATTTGTGACAGCAGTAGAAGGAGAATAATAATGGAGCGTGTCTGTAAAAGTAATGAGTAAAAACTATACATGAGTTACATACTAGCAAACTGTAACTCTAGATTCCCTCCGGTTACAAAAAGGCCACGTTAGAGTATGATGACAACTTCAAGATACACATAATAGAAACACTTGAGAAAATGACAATTACAATGTAAACTGAAGACAGGTACTACATGTAAGTGGTATTTCCTTTTATTACATGTCTAAATGAATTAACAGTTAGGGTTACATTGTAGACAGAACCGATTAAAAAAATAGATGGAGGGGTTGTAGTAAAGTGACACCATTTACATTTGCGTTTCTGTAATGAATGGTGGCTAAGTATCTTACGGTTTTGTATGTTTAAAATGTACAATCTGTTCTATCTGTTCTGGTTTTAATGACAATATACTGTGTTGCAGTATAATGATTGTCACCTTGTTCGTCTGCAAATTGCAACAGCAGTTCTAGTGGGTCCGCTCCAGAAGATAAGACAAATATAAGAGGCGTGCCGGAGGTGGAGTCCATATAACTGCGCTGCAGGTCAAACGGCGGAGGATCTATGTAAGCTGGTCCCATTTTCTGTATTACAAATTGCTGGACTGCAGGAATTACCTAAGAAACAATTAATAAAGACTTTTGTGACAAGGATTACAGTTACAAAGCCAAAAAGTCACATGAAACAGATAAATGTTCATTTCTTTATAAATGGTATGAAAATCGCTTTAGTAAATTTTCATTTTCATAAAGAAATTAGAATAAATTGCAGTCTCATTTGCAATCATTTGTTAATTTAATCTGTAGTAATGTAAATGGTTCCACTAAATTCTATGCAATGTAATTGACAATAAATAGAAAACTGTATAATATACCATGCAGTGGTCGAAGTGGAAATTTAGAAGTGGGGATATGGGCATTCAGAAGTGGTGGTAAAGAAACACAGAATATAATGGAAGTCAATAGATATTTGTAGTATTTCTATTAAATCAGTAAGAGAAGTGCCGGTATAGCATATCCCCGTATACACCCTCACCATGTCCGGCTTAGTATAATAATAATAATACAAAAAAATATTCAGACTTCTGGCTCTGGAGGTCATTAATACTTTCTTTGTTTTATCATTATGTGCAAACAGTGAACAATATATTTTGTTATGACTTCATTCTTAAGTTAACAACTTGCATGGAAACAGAGCAAATGGAAATGTGAAATTGCTAGTAATCCTTGCTTAAGGAAATGCATGTGATGCTTCTCAGCACCTCTTCATTTCTCCAGATTAGCAAATGTCCTATGGAGTTAATTTATTGATATTAGTCACATATTGGACACAGCAAAGACACACAGTCTGAGGTCTGTTCAAATGAGTTGCATTTCTGCTCTCATTTAATAGATCTGACCTAATTATTTACTCCTCGCAAATATCCCCCACAGAAAGTTTGGCAACATAGTATAGGGCTACTGCTGATTTGCTATAAAATATTAGGATTCAACATCTGCTGTTTCTTCCCTGCTGTAATATTTTTGGGGAAAGTACAATAAAAGCAATGACAGCTTATGAGTGCCAATCTTCACCATCAGGAAGAACTGCCGTGATTTGAGGGGGACCTGCTGTTTTCTCTTGTCGAAAGCTCATTTCACTTAGATTTTCTATTGCTTCCACATCAAATTTTCATTATGTCCTTTACTGCTCTTTAAAAGAAAGGATCAACTGTTGGTCATTTCTATTTATTTTAGAACCTTTGTCCACTGACAGTAAAATGGGTTTTTAATAGGTAATCTGTAACAGTGTGATTTGTTTTATTATTGTTCATTTATTTCCTATATGTTGACATGTTCTGCCTATCTTAATACTTGTCAAACTTTGTATTCTGCCAACTTATAAAATAAAAAAGTAAAAATAAATGGGAAATATGTCTGAATATTGGTTTGAACTGTATACCATAATACTAATAAGATGTTAGCCTTTATTCGGAAACGATTCCAATGATTGATCTGACCACATGATTTCGATAGGTCAGAGCCCATTTTATGCTGGTTGTAGACTTCCTATTCTGGTGCAATCAAATACCCAAGTAAGAGATTCTAATGTTTTAATAAAGGTTGTAGTATGCTCCTATAACATTCCAAGGGCATGTAACTTGCTTGCACTGATTGACAAACCCAGCACACATTATACAGATATTTTTACATTTTAACAAAGCCTATGGACAGAGGTTTTTGCTATAGGCAATGCGTTTTTCATTCCTGCTGTTTAGTAAATATAGGTCAACTGTCCCGATTTTAGCATTTTCATTTTTGGCAACTGTCTCACCCAGGTACCAGTTTGTCCCTATGAGGGGACAAACTGGTAGGAAATATAGTTTTTTTTTTTTTTAAATAAAATTGAATTACAACATACAATTAGCTGCGATCGCAGCAGAAAAAGGAGATTGGGTGGATCCTGGGCGTGGCTTGGGCAGAGTTGAGCAGGGGCAGGACTTGTCTGGCCCAATCTAGCTCCGCTTAATGTTGGGAGGTATGTTATTATGAGTTTAAAGTGCAAACAGTATGACACTCAGGGGTATTTGTAGCAGTCTGCATGTCTAGTCAAAAAAAAACATAGGCTTCTTAGGGCTAGATTCATTAAACTGTGGAAAATGAAAAGTGGATAATTGTCCATAGCAATTAGATTCTAGCTCTCGCTTCACACTCCTATTATATACAAGAGAATTTTAGCTAGAATCTGATCGGTTGCTACGGGCAACATCTCCATTTTGCCTTTTACACAGTTTCGTAAATCGAGCTCTTATCACCAGCCTAGGTGTGAGGGGTTTTTAAGGAGCTACCCCACCTCTTGGGAATGGAGGGTGGAGTTCATTCAAGACTTCAGACCATGAAAATATAAATTATTTTGCTATACTTAATGACTTTGTATCATTTGTAATGTTTGTTTGTTTGTTTTGCAGTTTTATTTAATCATGTTATATTGCATTTGCCAATATTATGAATTGTGTTTGTTTCCAGTATAGGAGTGAGAGTTAAAAAAAACATGTGCATAATATATGCAGCTAAACAATCGCATTAGTTTTGTTTACCTTGTCAGGTCTTATGCAGCGTATAACCAACAGCTTCTGAAATGAAGTCAAGAGATCTTCCCATGGGTCTGGCAATTCCATCTCGTTAGGGTGCGAAGAATCATATATATTTTTCCACTCTGCCAGCTGAATAAGGTCATGATTTAAATAAAATGAAATTACTATGTAATTACCAATTTGAAAATTCTACCTATTAACATGTCCATCATTAGTAAAGCTTCTATTCTACATATACACAGTCTGAATAATAATTTACCAGACCAACCATATAACTTTCTAATCTCCTGATACCAATGCACAAAAGGCATTTCTATTCAGCAGTATTTATGGATAAATAAAGTTCAGACAAATACATGAAAACATGTTTATGACTTGCTCTCCGAGGTGGATATTAAACCTACTACAACAGTTGTGATAAATGTGTTTTAGAATTGTTCTAATATATACCTATTCAATGTTCAATCATTAATGTCTAAGATTTAGCAAATTGTGTTATACTCTGGAATCATTGGTTGCTAGGGGCAACATCTCCACTCAGTTCTCCTGCAAACTCCCCGTTTAGTGAATTTAGGCCCATGTCTTTACACAATGGTGTATTTTTGGAAATTGTTTTGCAGTGTAATGAAGTGTATAGTCTATATGATGAGTTATTCAGTGCAAGTATCATTGAAAACAAATACACAAGTTGTGGGTAATAAATATCCAGGTTGCAGTAAGAGGATGTTTATAACATATGCAAGAGCAGGACTTGATAGGATACTGTCTATATAGCGTTCTTTAGGATAATGTCTGCATGTTCTAGTGGTGTCTAAGATGCTGTGTGTATGACATATTGGTTTCTAATATGCTGTCTTTATTGTATAGTGGTCTCTAGGATGATGTATTATGGTATAGTGATCTCTAGGATGCTGTCTATATCAGGATGTGGGAGGCATGGTGTTAAGCCCCACCCCTTGCATAAACTCCACCCCTCAGGACCCACTATTTTGTAATAAAATTCCCCTCCAGAATGGAGGTATACAATACCAGCGTATATGGGCCCACTTCGAGCATTGGTCTATATGGTATAGCAATCTCTAGGATGACGGTATTATGGCATGGTTATGTCTTATGCTATACCATATTATGTATATCGTGTACAATATTATCTGTATGGTATAACGGTCTCTGTAGGGTATCTGTAGGGTATAGCAGTCTTTGGGGTACTGTCTGTATAGTTTGGCCGTCACTACGATATAAGAATGATGTGAGAATTGTATAGGATACTAGGGCACTGTTATTATTGCATAGTAAGCCACTTTATATCTCCTTCTCCATCCAGAGATAACTGGCTAAGTAACCAACAAAAAGGCTGCTTCCAATGCAGGACATGCGTCAACTGTAAATTTCTAACTACTCAAAAAAACTTTTTGAGTAATAACACGGGTCAGGTATATGAGATCAAGCACAGGATCACGTGTAAATCCTCAGGGGTAATTTATAGAGCAACGTGCCCCTGTGGATTAGAATACGTGGGTAAAACCAAAAGACAATTGAGGAGAAGGATAGGAGAACATATTTCAGATATTCGATTGAATAAAGATACAGCTTTAGCGAGACACATGACGACGGTCCATTTGGACCAAAAATTCAATATCACATTNTTAGGTATTGATNTNGTACGACCACCAGTGAGAGGGGGNAATTGGGATAAACTCATCCTACAGAGAGAGACACGATGGATTTTTAGATTGGACTCCATATATCCGAATGGACTTAATGAACAATTAAACTTTGGCTGCTTCCTATGATTTAAGA
>JABWIB010000001.1:408321-419229 GCA_016617825.1 Platyplectrum ornatum | reverse complement strand
GTATAAGATGGAGGGGGTATAAGATGAGGAGGTATAAGATGGAGGGGGCTATAAGATGGAGGAGCTATAACATGAAGGGGTATAAGATGGAGGGGGTTATAAGATGAGGAGGTATAAAATGGAGGGGGTATAACATGAGGGGTAATGTAGAGGTCTAGGGGCAGATATTCTGGAGGGAGGGATCAGAGTATTGGTGGTCTATGGTGTTTCCTGGGGGTCTATAATTATTACATCTTAAATATTTCTACCTTTTTATTGCTAAACTATGTTTATTTTAACTTTTATGAAAAAGCTTTTGTCTGGATCCAAACCTAAGAAATAATTATGTACGTTAGCTTCATACGCATTTAGTTATCCTATGTTCTGTATGATGCGTGTACTTAGAATGTAGAACTATACCCTAAGTGTCCACACAAGGAATAGTCATCATGGCTGGGCAGACGCTGAGGGATTGGGTGGATCCTAGTATAAGAGTACAGAGCCAGCAGAAAGGGTGAAGATATTTCCCTGTGTTTAATAGTGTTATATTAAGCACAGGTAAATCTTCTTTTTAATGCATACATTGTTAAACTACCTTTTAGTATACATAAAATAGTCATCAGAACATAGAATCAGGGGGCGGGGTTTGGGTGGAGTTAGGGTGTGGCATGGGCGGGGTCGGGCATGGGTAGGGTCGGTGAACATAGAACCTGTTGTTAATTGATTTGAATACCACCACTGGTTACATTGTGTGGTGATTGTGAATGAACTTAGTTTACCCATCATTTATTTTGTAAATTGTTTATACTTTTTCATCTTTATTGTCATGTTACATATCTATTTGTTGGCAAACAAAAACTTTTATACATACAAAACTCTGACCCTGTATTAATGTGCCAGGTAATTGGCTGTTGATCAATTTACCACAGCAATAGCAGGGATTTCAAATCAACAATGATGAGGTAATGTTCAAATCGTCTATTTGGCCAAATCCCTGTGAATAAATACCAAATCGACTGGGATTTGAACTCAAATCCCCAAGTCAAATTGAACCAAAATGACAGGGATTTAAAATTTACACATCAAAATGATCATTACTGAATATTACAAATTCCCAATCCCTGTGATTTCAGTCGATTTGAAATCCCACTCCAAGCTGACCTTTAGTAAATACTCTATATAATAAATCCACTATATAATCCATTTACATACTACTTTGGTGCCATGACGCAAGAAACATAGTTGGAGTAATGGTTGATTCTTTACTCCATTGCCCTGTGTCGCAATGTTCATGCACATTGATGTATTTTAGGTATATACTTTATATTTGGATCTAACGTGTAATTTAGGTGTAGTTCAGCATTTGTATTAGTGATGGGTAGTTCAACAAGAAATAGTTCAAATGAACTACTGTAATATTTTATGTGAACTAGTTTATTTAGCTCACTGACCTGGCAAAGATTAGTTCATTTTGAACTAATTGAAGGGGGAGAATGGAAGTCACTACACAGATATAACATGCTCAGCAAAGTCAGCAGCTCCTCCTGCACAATCTCTCATGCAACTTGCATTATACTTAATCATCAAGTCTAAATCTCTAAATCACCAGAAGTGGCACTGCTGAGCTCAGACAAAATGAACTAGAAGAGCAAAAAGAACTAGATGAACTAATCTTTTTAATGAACTAGATCTGAATGAATTAATCACTTAAATGAACTACACTGCCCATCACTAATTTGCACTGTATTTACTGTCATTATTCACCAATGGAGCAATTAAGGGCTAAAGTGGTGTATTTTCCGAATTACTATAATACCATGACATTTCACACACATGTAATAACATTTAATTCTCAGGATTGATGGAAGGGAATGTCTCTATGCAATACATATATGTGAAGGCACACAGTACTCAGATTGGACCTTCATTGTCCAATTTGGAGCTGCAGAGTGGAGTGACGACCATTTATACTTCGTGCTGGTTAAGTTGCAAATATAAAATAAACTGCATTGCAGTTTTAAGTAAAGCAACCATTGTCACAAAGACATGTTGTTCAATAGAAATGCTCTGAAACCCCATAAAGAAGTGCCTTTTGTCCCTTTCTATTTTATGCATCAACAATAAACTACTTTCTTAAAAAATGACAACTTTAGAAGTGAACATTAAAAACCAATAAGATGTATCTAGCTAATAGTTTAATGCTGTCTGGATTTCTGAATATCACTACTGAACTGACTTGGAAGCAAAAGAAATATCACTCAGGCATTGACATTAAATATTGTGCTCCCACAGCAGCAGTGAATAGTATTTTGATGAGCATACATCTGTGGACTAAAATCAGTTATATAGAGAGAGAAATGCTTCAGCTTAACCACATTAGGTTTGTAAGGGAATTGTACACAGACATATCTTATTTATGCATTGGAAAAAATAGGGCATGCACATTGCAGGCTGTAGCAGACAGAATAACCAGACACAGAGGGAGAAATCAGAAAGGCTCAGCAGTAGTGTCAATATATTTAACATTTTCCTCTGTATAATTATTACTGTATACATGTTTGAGGAATCAACTATTATTCATTATTGCAATTTTCAAACCCATTTACAAAATATTCAAATGTTCATCAGTTAAAAAGTCATTAGATGAGTGCAGAATTGGACAATGCAATAGAAAATGTCACATATTTAATTTACACCACCATTACACCAATGTTTACTTTGAATTTAATCCCTTCTGTGGCAGAGAAGACTTGTACAAACCATACATATCACCTTAATTTTTATTATATGACTAGGGAACGTATTATATAGTGATCATGAAGTTAGCACTAACTATGTTGTTCTTGGTGTTCATTAAGGAAGACAGAAGCAACTCTTATTTATAAGATAGATGTTTAATCTGAGCCTTTCAGTACAGATACACTGACATTCTAGCAATGGATTGTACATCACTTCCGTTAGTGTGGAGCACATTACAAATGCGAACTTTAATAATTAATAAACGTATCATTTATACTATTTTACTTTTTAAGGTGATATTAAGGCTCTAGCCTCTTAAGTTTCTACAATATAGATTGCCAACATTGGTTCAGAAAAAACCTTTAAACTACCAATGTTTTTAAAACACACTTAAACCCAAAGCTTTCATTTGGATTGGCCCTCTCATTCTCTATAAAAGACATCACAGCAGGAAAAAGTCTAAATGGGGTCTGGTTTTCGCTGGAGTCTCTGATAGTGAGGAAAGACTATATTAAAGGGGTTAATGTTATGCAGTAACTGAAATGTATTAGAAGCCCAGGATAAATGAGGTACAAATGCTCAGAGCAAGAGGCCAAACGATATGGACATAGGTGAGACATGAATATCAGAAACAGAATAATATCGATACTTCGATACCAAAGATAAAGGAATATATAAATACCAACAGCAACCATGCAAGCTATACGAGAAAGAGTAC
Source organism: Platyplectrum ornatum (assembly GCA_016617825.1). NCBI lineage: Eukaryota > Metazoa > Chordata > Amphibia > Anura > Limnodynastidae > Platyplectrum > Platyplectrum ornatum. Next base: position 415,793 of record JABWIB010000001.1, on the reverse strand, counting down.
AGAGATAGGAAAACAGGTAACAATCCAGGCTTGGGTTGATAGACTAGATGCAAAAAGAGATGGCAATACAGGATAATCCTGCATATTTACAAGTACATGGAAGAGTCATAAACAGGTACACAGCCATGTGTTGAGGCTAACAGCAAAATTATAAGCAATAATCACCAGCAACAAATCCGTTAGAGTCAGTCCAATATAATCTCTCTTCAGGGTCTGGTAATTAACTAGTAAGGTATATAGTCCACACAGCATATGGAAAAACACAAATAATGTAAGGTATCCTCTCAGGTGTGGTATACACTTCAAATTCTGGTGGCTGTGTGACACTAGTTTTACAGCTACTAAGCAATGCTAGTTATTATAGTTACTCCATTCTTTTATAGATAATAATATGAAGGCCATCTTTATCCAGATAATGATAGACTTGTATTTCCAGCCTTTTAGGTATTATTGCAATCATAGTGGTTAGCTGTTATTACTATTATTGCAAAATGAAACTTGGGTAAAGCTTTTATGGCAATTAGAAGTTAGGGAGGCATGTTGTAGCTGATTGGATTCCATTTTAGTTACTTTCTATCTGTACATTAACGAACAGTTTTCTCTTTGTTCAGTTATTTGTAACCAGCAATGCTTTTAAGTTTGGTCATATGTGTTTTATAGTATGTTTTAATTAAAGATTTGGCTTACTTCTACTTTTCTGGCTTCACAATGTTGATACTTTGTGCAATATCATGATATGCTAAAGTAGAATTTAATAACATAAAAAACATAATACCAGTATGGCCAACAATTGGAAGATAATTTTGCTCAAACTATTTTAGGTTTTAAATAATAATGTTACTCTGTTTTGTCCACAGAACCTAGGAGGACAACATACTCTACATATGTAGGATGCATTTTAATTACTGCAACATTTAACACATTCATTATGAGGAAAATGGTTACCTTTGTTGCATTCATTGAACACTGCACTTTATCCTTACATAATGGACCAGATCCAGACCTGCTTGTGAGATAGATTTGCACACAGGTCTGTGTATATGCACGAGAGAGGGGAGCTAGATTTACAGGCTTAGGTGTCTAGAAGCCAACGGGGTATATTTACTAAGCGGTGAGACTGCAGTGAGATTAGAAAGTGGGGAAGTTGCCCATAGCAACCAATCAGATTCAAGCTCTCAGTTTTTCATTTTACACTTTGGTGAATGTGAACTCGAATCTGATTGGTTGCTATGGGCAACATCCCCACTTTTCAATCTTACTGCAATCTCACCGCTTAGTAAATATACTCCAATGTGTTTATCCAGAGCTTCAGGTTTTTTGTTAAAAATGGTTTCCTGGCTCCTCCATACAAAATACAAAACATATCAGATAATCAGAAAAATGTAGGTTCTTTAATATAATATAATTTAATTTCAATATTAACATGTTTATCATTTTATTATATCACTAGAAAATGTAAAAGATCATTTCTTATCTTCTCAGCATTGGTTATCAAAACATAATATTATCACACTTCTCATTGTGTTCATTCTGTTTAAGTCAGAAGACCAGTAATTAGCAAATATGACTCAATGAAGGTCTCATTGTTCTGTTTTTGTAGAGGGGAGGACAAGTTTTATTATAGTGTTATTGTGCCTGACAAAACAGGCATTTAACTAAGTAGGCACCTTTTAATGACGTTGCCACTTCTTTAAATAACTAAGTATACAGTATTCACATACAAGTTCTTGTGATATCCATTCATTTGCAGGTGCATAGTATAAAACATAATTGTAATGCACTGCTGAAGTCTAATTTGGATCTGACATTTCATACATTTATTTATCAGGTTGGCGCTATGTTCATTTATACATAAATAACAACTAGTTTAAATAATTACATTGTACCAGATCCATACTGGTATATGGATGTTTATATGGATGTGAGTAGAGGCCATTCCCTTCACTCACACTGACTTCTGTTCCCTGTCTTCTACTTAAAAACTTCTGTACCATCCTCACATAAGAGCACAGATCTCTGGACAATACAGTGGATACTTAGAGCCATATTCAATCTGGCTCAGACTCGTGACCTTAGTATACTTCATATACTATTAACCTACTTCTCCATTCCCGCTTGGGGAAGTCAATTTCTACATCCCATCCTGGGCCTGGACTGCCTTTACCATTGGAAACACTCTCAGGAAGAGTCTGTGCAGGAATGTGGAGCATGAGCTTTCCAGTCATGGTAGCCAGGAAACACCCGTTTTGTGAAAGTCTGGATCCAGCTTATTTTCCATTTTTGTAACAGGTTTCGGTAAGTCATAAACATTGTTACATCTACATAGAAATGTATCACAAAACAGATGGATAGTCCTGTAAGTTTTGTTTCAAATTACTCTCATATCACGGTAGGATGACATTTTCATGGTCAGAACACTGCAGTGCTATAGATCACATTTTCCCATTCCTATGTTAATTTTATAATGCTGTGGACTTATGATTAGACTGCCACACAAGACACAGCTAATTATAAGGCCACAGTGCAGCAACAACTTCATCTGAGGAGTTATTATACAGTCACAAATAAATATAAAGTCCAGAGAGGGATTACAAAATATATTCTACAAATAATTTGCTTTGTCTTTAGTAGCTGAATCTCCTGTTTAAATATAGTTAGACCCATAAGCTCCGGATTGTAGGGGACTTCTGGACCGTGAGCGCTGATGTTGTTTTCCCCACTAACATTATAACATTATTCCTTACCCCCATATAGTTAGGACTCCTAAATAAGGACCCTGTTTTAAGATGGTGTTCAAAGCCTGCTTTTTAGAAGGGGTTTTGCCCTCCTATCCAGCTTTTTCAGACAGTGTGAACAGTGCAAAGCTGGCTTTCCTCTCCCATTGAGTTTGTGCAGCACAACAATGCATGTTTCTCCCTCCTCCCCCTCCCCTCATGTAAACAGTCACAGCCAATCACAGCATACATGGTGTGTACTGGTAGCAAAAAGCAAAGTTCAATGTGAACAGTGCAGACACTGCTTTTTTTTTTACAAAAAAGCTGGCTTTTTCAGCTAATCTGAACGGTCCTTTTTTCACAGCCCCGCCAATTTCCCCAACTCTACACCCTGGCTCTAAACCCAGCTTTTTCAAGGCTGGTAACGTGAATGGGGTATATGGAAATACTGTACAATGTTAATGCTCCCCCCCATGCATCAAGCCAAAAGTGATGGCGCACCATACAGGCGTAAATTATGACAAACCGAAAATCCGATTAATTCACGGTAATGCTTATCTACGCTTTTCTCCGTTATCTCTGTTTTTTTGTGTGGCGATACACTGCAAGGTTTTTTCCCAAAACCCACAATAATCGTTGGTTTTGGGTAAAAATCGGCCCGTGGATGGCCACCTTTACATAGATAAATCATTACCATTACACTATAGTAAAGTGAACAGAAGCTTAAAGATAGACTATTTATTCAACGTAGCAACCTAGATAAACAAGATAACAGATAAAAAAGTATTTATTCAAGGTAGCAACCTAGTTCTTCACAGTTATAAATGAATTACCATGTTTATCTGTACTGTTTTCTAAACCTATAACTTGTGTAAATGACCAAGTCATGGCTTTTTAACATGGTGGTAGAAACTGAGCTTTGATGTCTGGAAATCTTTCTGATGTTTCATTCATGATCACTTGCAGGAGCCCTTGGTTTTATTGAGCTTCTTCAAACGCTCTCAGTTTTAAAAAATGAAAAGAGCTAGGCACAGATATAACCTTGTGCTTCTGGAATGGAAGAAAGTTTGGAAACCTTAGTATGCAATTTTTAAAATAAAACTCAGCTATTTGTGCATTTATCAATCTGTAGTGATGCATACAGGTGAAACCAGAGACCCTTTTTCTAGGGCCTTTTGTAGAGGCAAGTTTAGGTATCAGTAAGACATTCTAATTTACACACCTACCCACACACCTACACATATATGTAGCCTTTCTTATGTCTGGTATTTATGGACTGCATTTAGAGTTGCTATGGGCAACATCCCCACTTTTTAATCTCACTGCAATCTCACCGCTTAGTAAATATACTCCATTTGGGGTAGATTAGTCTTATGTCATTAGCTACCATGAGCAAGAGAGCCATACAGGGGAAAATTTATAATGAAGCATTGTGGTGAAAATATTTAATCATATATTAAAGTGTATGCATTTTTTTATGCTCTTCCTCACTATAATGCCATATTTATATGGTTAGAAATAGGCCTAATGAAACTGCATACGTGTTTCCACCTGCTATATAGGCTATAGAAATTTATAATGTAATTTAATAACTGAGAACTGAATCCAGTCAAGTGTAATGAATCCAGACCCATTGCCCAACAGTAAGTTCCAGAGCAATTCAACAGAGAGAGAAAATGGAAATATATCTTGCTTTTGCAACTACACATCTTGCCTTTATATTTTCAGAAAACCTAACATTGAATACAAAAACTGCAATTTCAGCAATAGTACCATCTTGACGACCATTGTCATTATACTGTAAGTGTGCATTACAAATGTTATATTCTGCAAATAGTTGAATGCATAGTTACGAAAGTAGAACCTTCCTGTGGGACATATAAATAGTTTCTACACCTGCTGTGCATAAGCTTTTATATAATGCAAAACTGGTAATGTTACATTATCTACTTTACCTGCAACACATGGAACCGGTTATTTAAGGATTTTTCTTCAAATGAAATAAAGAATCATTTGATATGGTCTTTTCTACTGAGTGTTATAGAGTAAAGTATTAGCTGTTTGCAATGTAAAATTACAGTGATAGCCTAAGTCTAACTTAATACAAATTGCTTGACACACAAAGCACACATCTCTTAGGTTAAGTAGTGTGTTAATTCTAGCTTCTATTATAACACAGCTACAGGAGAATTTACAGAAATTACAGTCTAGACACACACAAAACACTTGCGTATTAACAAGTGGAAACTGTCCTGCTATGAATTAGCCAATCTTCAACTTTTGCTTTATTATTTGAAAATTCAATACAAACTGTGTTAAGTGTTTCTACTCTTATTAAACAGTCACCTAAAATCTATAATCTAGTAAAACATTAAGTAATTGCTATTTATTTCCAAACGATTCAATTCTACTAGACCAACTGTGAATCCAGTAAACTCTTACTTTGTGTATAGCCGTCTCTGCATGGGAGTTGAGTCAGCAGACAATTTTCCAAACAAATCATACATATATTTTTTGAGTTATAAGAAACTACGGCTTTATACTTGTTTTATGAAAAGTTCCAATGAGAGGCCATTAAAATAAAAGGAAATCGTTTTAAGTGTCTATAAATAATTTACACAATAATGTGGTTTTATTTCACTAAGCAATAGACCCGGAATGTTTTTTTTTTTATGAAGAATAACACATTTCCACAGAAAGAACAAAATACTACTTAAATCGTGCGAGCTGAAACCCGACGTGCTCCTCCTGGATCACTTCAACATCCTAAATACTGTAATGGTGAGGAGGGGGCACACACACACACACACACACACACACACACACATATATAGAAATTTATTTATTTCTTTTTAGCATTCATGAAGACTTTGTTCAATGTTCATTGAATCAGATCCAGGCTTTACATGGTATTGACTTACTCATGAGTGGGTAAAACCATGTTGAATTGCAGGGGAGGTAAATTTCATTATTAGCAATCAGTATTACAGGTAAGAGATGATGTTTCCAGCACAAGTGTAATAACAGTGTAACAGTAACACTGGTCAGTATCTGTGTGCAACATGCAACAATAAAGTATTCTCCCTGCATGCACACACTGACATTCATTTTACCTCATACACCCATAAAGCTGGCCATTCAAAATTTTTAGCACAAAACCACAATTTTTGAAGATTTGGGCTAAAAATCGTCTAGTGTGTGGCCACCTTAAAATAAAAAACGTTGATAAAGCGCCTTTTAAATGCTGGGGTACGATATTGTCATCAATCCGAATTCTGTATTGATACCGATATCGTGCCCTAGTTAAAATAGAAAAAGACATTCATATTCACCTCAGCTGTAACATGGGAGCCAACAGAGAGGTGAGTATACAGGAGAATAAGTTCTATTATGATTGACAGACCTCCCATCCATTCAGCTGAGCGGGATGCCTGCCATTCATAAAGAACTTCCTCTCCCTTCAGTTGAAGCCTGTACTGGAGCTTGGGTATATACAACGTTCCGTTACAGGATTCAGCGTAGCTGAAGTGCCAGGAAGGGGGACAGCTGGGGACTGTTACTAGAACCATATCATTCTATTGTATGGTGCCGATGACGGGGCGGATTTCCCAAGGGAAAATAACCCTGTTTATCAGCACCGATGTACACTAGAATTATATAATTCTAGTGAATGTCCAGCTTTAATTGTAAAAAAGTCTGGATCTGGTCCAATGTGTTTAATGCTGTAATATTTTAGTATGTGTAAGATTTACATTTATCCAATACCAAGATTTCCTAGCAGAAAAATGCTTTCTTTACATAGTTATGTTTTATCTGTGTGTTTTCAGCCTCCACACCTTAATGAGTGCTATTTTTAAAGCTAAAAAAGTTAATTAAATTAAAAGACCATTTAATGTTTGTCAAATCCTTCTTTTTTGTTTTAAACTGAATTTCCTAAGCCTAAAAACTGCATTTTTTTAACTAAATATTGATTCTGATTTAAAAGACCAAAAGAAACACGTTCTTTATTACCTACATTTGCACAGAAGTGGTCATCTAACCCTTTAAATAGAGGCAATGTAGAAAGTCGGATGACTTCACCCCAAGACTTGTCCTTAAGCCACGTAGGATCGGGATTGGGACGTGGGACTTCCAATGCAACTCCTCCAGTGAGAAGAAAGTGCCATTCATCCTTCTCGACCAGACCTCTGTTCCTCTCTAATCCCATGCAGAGAAGAAATGAGAAAAGTAGCTTGTGCTTTTCAAAGAGGGAGCGGCAAACATGTTCATAAATACTATAATTAAGAAAAAAAGATGTTTCAATAAATAAACAATTATGGAAATATATTTCATTAATAATTATCACAGAAACCAGGGCTCGAAGTGAGTGTTTATATGGGAGTATACCATACCGGCACTACTCCATTGCCTCCATTGACTTATTTTCAGTGTTTCCACGCCGCCACTTCTGAATGTCCATAACACCACAGGAATTTTAACTTTGACCACTGACATAAACTACATAAAAACCCTATCAGCCGATATCAAATGCAATAACTGTTCTGAACTTTTATACAGTTATACNTTTATACTAGAGATGTGCGGGTTCGGTTTCTTTGAAACCGAACCCACCCGAATATTACTGTTACGAGTACGAGCCGAGCCGGCTCGTACTCACCCCCCCCCCCGTTCGCGAGCGTCGCTGACGTCGAACGTCAGCGACGCTGCGTCGGATCTCGCGAGATCCGACGCCATTTTGTTTCTGCTGCGGTCGTCGGC
>JABWIB010000001.1:388770-406436 GCA_016617825.1 Platyplectrum ornatum | reverse complement strand
GATCCAAAACCAAAACCAAAACACGTCGGGGCGGTTTTGGCAAAACCAAAACCAAGACACAGAGTTAATACAGACCCAAAACCAAAACCAAAACACGGGCGTCAGTGAACATCTCTATTTTATACTTGATACGCTTTAAATGAAAACTAAATGCTGTGGAAACTACTGTCACCTGGTGCTCCTGGAATTTTTGTCGCAGAGATATAGAGAAAAACATACAATAAGGTTTTTTTTTCTTTTTGATAATTTTATAAAAGAGGAAACTAAATTCTGTATGGAAATATAACAAGAAATATAATAAATATAAAAAAGACATTTGATATTACTATTTCAGCTCATTCACATAAAACTGCTTGAAATGTATAATGATGAGGTATTGAATTATGAAGAGAAATACCAAAATTATAATATATATGAATATAATATTAAACACATAAAAATCGTGCACTGTTGAGTGACCTCTTCATCATCATTTACACTTATTCATACTTTATGCCAAGAAATACTTATTTTGGGATAAAATAAAACTTTATATACAAACAAAATTGTCTTTTAAATGAATGATGATCATAAAATTCAAAAATATAGCATGTTTAAGAAACTTAAAGGCAGCCATGTGTAACATTCTAAGACATTTCCCTTTAGATACAGGGAAGACTGTCAGTGAAGAGACAGTGTCCATGGGAACAGTTTCTCTCATTAGACATTTTCTACGCCTGAAAACACAAGAAAATTTGTCCAGCCTTTCCAATAGCTATTGGTACGTAAAGCAGAAAGATGATACTAGAAGACTCATCAATGTAAAGGAGCCCTGGCAACAGTCAGACACAAAGCCGAAATTACAAACAGGCAGCTATGTCAGGACGCTTACACATCTCTTTGGACCTCAGAATTACTCAAACCTATCTTCATATTAAAAAAAATGTATTTGGCACTAACAAGTACCAAGCTGCTTTACTGTGTGATGCACCAAGAACATGTATGGAAACATATAAAATCATAGTATAAGAAATGACTTGTTTAGTGAAATTAATGGCTGCTTATATACTGTAATTCACATAGACAATATATAATTTATTTAGAAGAAGCTAATAAGTAACATTAGACATATTTAAGGAGACATGCTTTTCTTTCCATCAATATGTGGAAAACTTAAGTGACCTAAAGGTCACTCTATAGTCTTAATTATTTACAGACATAAATATGGTTAAAATAAGGAGTATATTGGATGCATTTTTTAATGAAAAGATTGTCCTAAAGTGACAACTGGGTTTGTTTACAATGAGACAAGAATCCCCCAGGAGCATTAAAGCAGGATATATGCTACTTAAGATTTTTTTAAACAAATAGAAACGCACTGCACATATCTGATGCCTTTATACCGACAGAAATTCCTTGCTAGGGATATGCTAAGCTAGTGGCTTTATACAAATAGAAATACATTGCACATAGGGATATGCTAAATTGCTGCCTTTATAAAACGACATTGCACCTAGGGATATTATAAGCTGAGACATAAAGAGAAATTCATTGAGTTTTTCTACATAGCTGTTAGCATTTACTATTGTATACAGGTCATACCTGTTCATGAAGAATTCATTGAGGTTAGTTATCCTTTCCTGCAGCTTTGTAGATGGCGCACTTTTCTTTATAGCATTCACATACAGGTTAATAAACCAAGCCAAAGAATACTGATACATGGAATCAAGGTACGCCAGGTCAGATATAACAAAAAATATGACACTGGAGTGGTTTGCCACCTATGAGTGTGAGAAAACACATAAGGCCTATAAGGTGAGGGTAATTAATTAAATGTTTTACAGTATATTGATGCGTGATCTTAACTTTTGAACTCATGTCACCTATGCGGAAATGAAGATCCCTTTGCCGTACTGAATGGTGGCTAGAATTCTTTAACTACCCTTTCGTATGAATTTGATTTATTGTAAGACATATTGGGACATTGGGAAAGGAGTATGTTATATATGTTATCTATTTCATATGCCCCCTATACAGACATATATATCAGACATATATATTACAGGAGGCTATGTAGCAAGCTTAATTGGAGCCTGGGTTTGGTAAAATTGGGAAGATGATTGATGAAGCTCATGACCCTAATATTTACTAAACTATTGGAAACCATTTTCCAATCCCGCAGTTTAGTAAATTTATGCCATGGGCTTAATAGTTAATATTTTTTGGATTTATAATGCACCTACAATTTGGAACAAGGTAAATGGGAATATTGCTTTATTAGCATCATCACTACTTTTCTCCTGGCAAGTCTATGGAATTTAAGGAATGATTCCATAGTGTTACCACCTAAACACATAATATTAATAACGTGTCTGAATTAGGTGTAATCAGTTCTTTTTTTACTTGTACAAAAGCAAAGCGCAAAATAATTGAATGCAAATAGATCTGTGATGGTGTAAAATAATAATGTACATACAGGTCTGTAGCCATCTCTGGTTTCATCAATTTGTTTCTCTGTCTTTGCTGTTATTTCTTGTTTCTCTTGGATCTCCTGGGATAACTTCTTGCTTGAGGAAAGAATGTCAATAGCTCGCTCGTCCTCCAAGATGTTTCCTTGTGACAGAGATAATACTTCCAAAATCTGATCTTCTATCTCTTTCAACTGTTTCCTGTTATAAGAAATGTTATTTATTTTAAGAATCATGAAAATAGAGCATAGAGGATTCCAGCACAGTCTAGACTGCTATTTCTGTCCTTTGACTATGATATTTTCTCCCGAATAGGTCCTCACAGTAATATAATTGTCATAGATTCCTGAGCATGTCAAATTCCAGCACAACTGCTTACAAATTTTGCCTCAAGTGAATTATTTTATAATAAACTCTGGGAGGAATTCATCAGTGGCTGCCTGATTTAATTCTCTACCTATACTTTTTAGACTGCTAGCCAAATAAAATCAATATATACTTAAAATGCATACCGTGTATTAATAAACTCATTTTCGTTTAACTGAATTTAACCCTTCAATTTTATATTATTAATGGAATTACCAAACAGAATGATGTGATGCCTATAGTTATGTGATTATGGGGGGTATTTACTAAGGGTCGAATTTAGAGGGCAAATAGAAATCGGAGCAAATCGCTTCGATTTTGAATTCGAACGGGTGGGCGAATTATCGTATTCACGAAGGATCGAATTTGGACGGTCGAATAAAATCGAACGCGATTTGCTCCGATTTCTGGTCGATTTTGTCAATTCGCGCCTCGAATTCAGCCTGACGTCACTATTTGACACTTGTCAAATCGAAGTTTCATGAATGACTTTTTGAGGCAGCCTGTCCAATTCTTGTCACAGGCAGTAACAACACTTTACTGTACGCACATTTGATTGCGTCTTTTTTTGGATCAGGACCAATACCAGTATGTATATTTTGGAATAAAAAAAAAAAAAAACATACACGAAGCATCCTAATAACATGTTAGTGTGAGCATATGTATAGGCTTTAATAAATTGTGCCACTTTTGTTGATAAACATATTGGATAACATGCTTTGCTTATGTAAAAAACACAAATCGGGAGCCCTGGAGATGCGATTTTGAAAACGCGAATTGAGTCCTAATTCGACGGTCGAATTCACAATTCGACCTTTANTAAATGTACTTGCCAACGGCGGAGATAGGGAAAATTCGACCATTCGATTTGCAAATCGCNGCTGTAATTCGAACGATCATTCGGACNCGAATTCATTCGGACATGCGATTTTTCAACAAATCGGGCCTTAGTAAATACGAGGAGGGCGAATTCAAAGCAAAATTCGAACACAGAAATCGCAATCCTCAATTCGACCCTTAGTAAATACCCCCCTATGAATACCTATGTGGTTTACAAAAATTTACAATGTACATTATATATATTTTGTAAGGTACAATTTGTGAGATATAAAAAGTATTGAATTTTTATGGTCATAATGTATCGACAAGTTTTAACTTGGGGTTTCAAAAGATGTTACCCATCACAACCAATCAGATTCTAGCTGTCAATTTCATTATACTAACCGGAGAATGTCAGCTCCACTGCTGCTATGGGCAACATCTCCATTTTTGCAGTTTAGTAAATGTAGGCTCTGGTCTCTGATTCTGACCCAGTGGACTAAATTTACTTAGCTGGGGGATTTAAAAGTGGGTATGTTGCTCATAGCAACCAATCAGATTCAAGTTCTCATTTTAATTTTACATAGAAGAGAATAAGAGCTTGAATCTGATTGGTCGCTATGGGCAACATCCCCTATCTCCCTGCAATAAATGTAGTCAAATATACATATGTATTTGATATAGTATTAGATATTAGATATGACATACCATTCATTAGTTTAACAATTGAATTTGATACTGGGGTATACCAGTGAATAAACAATTATGTATTGTGCAATCATGCAATTCCAGTCTATGACAATTGTACTATCTACAACTAACAGACTTTTATTTTATGAATCTCACAGTACTGTCTGCCTCTATAATGTAAAGGGTTAAACACAGAGCTGTAGGAAATTGTTTGTAACTTGATAATTAAGGGACACACACCAATTTTGTGATGTGTTTTTATTGTTGATGCGCTTTTCACCCGATTAGTGATTCTTTTACCCACAAAAAATTGCCTTGAGAAAAAAAGAATGAAAGAAAAAGCTATTATCTCATGTGAGCAACAAAATTTGCAATGCCCTGCTGTGTACCTGCATGGTTCATTTTATGCTTACAGAATGGCAACTACCAATCAAATAGGATAGTGTGCAACCAACAGCGTTCAGGGTTATGCTGATTAATGAGCGGAATTATTTTTCATGTTATTATTTTTATGTTTAGAGGTAACTGAGGAAAATTTTCTAAACTGCGAGATTAGAAAAGTGGGGATGTTCCCATAGCATCCAATCAGATTCAAGCTCACATTCTCCTCTCATCTTTATCTTTCCATTCTCGGAAATGTAGTACATTTAGAACCTGGTGTTCACTAGAGCCTTTGAAGGTGGGGATAGACTCGGTCCTCAGCTGTTGACTCGGTCCTCAGATGCCTCTGCCTATAAATAAGGTAACACTGACATACAGAGATGGGCATGGCGGCAGTGGAGTGACAGAAGCAGGACAGGTAAGTCGGTTATCTCTAAAGCAGACAAACCCATACCCAAAAAAACCCACAAAGCCCCAAGAAGAAATTGTAGGCTCACAAGCTTCACATAACCATGAATGTGAAAGAGTGTCCTCAATGACTTGTGTGAGTCAGACATTTCTGATTCAGACACTGTAGATTCAGAAATAGAGGATGATGATTTTGTGGACATTGCAAACATGAAGAGGGAGATCAATAGAGGGGATCTGATAATCATGATGATGGCATTGTACTACTACAAGTAGATCAAAATGCGGAGGAAGATGTTGTTTGTGCCAAAGGTAATCATGCCCCAGTGGCAACAATTTGTACTGTGTTGTCATGCCTTGGCATTTGTTCCTGGTGTAACACCAGAATAATTATATGCAAGAACTTTAAACATCTAAGGACCCCCGCCCTGATACGTCAATTGAAGTGACTTCATGCTAATTATTTATCCAAATCTGTAAATGTAATAATGTCATAGAAAGCAGTCAGCTTTAAACATATACCCATAGCACATGCAATAATGGTGGCTGTGGATATCAAGCCATAAGATAGGGAGAGTGTTGGAACCTTATTGCAGCCTACTGGAGGATAAGTTTTCATGATACTGAAAACATTTGGAACCCATTAAGTAAGTTCAAATGCTGTCAGTTGACATGACTGAGGGGTCACTACATTTTAGCACCCATGTTCAATCCTTGGTTTAAGTCCTGTCATGTCTTGACAAAGAATTACTAGCAAGCAACTTTTCCAATCCCACATGGCTTTTTCAGGAAATGCTTCTCCACTGGTCATGTGGAGTCAAGACATCACACCAGTCAGAGATTATTACATACAGTACGGCGGTAGTGGCCAAACATGTTCTTGTGATCTACCCATGGTCCATGTTTTCAAGCTCTCCTCACAGAAACACATGTGCCATATTTACTACCACCATTGGATCTTTCTAAATATGTCAGTTAGTTATGAACATGCCTGTGCACCAGAAAGGAGACCTGGAAAACATGGAACATTGGTAGATCAGGAGAAGAGTTTTGGCCACCACTGACATTGGTAAGACATCTCCACACACTACCATTACTCACTCTGCCACTATCAATAAAATGGTGGATGATTACAGGAATGATTAAATCAGCACCTCCGACAGTTCCTTTCAGTACTGAACAGAAAGAAAAGTAGTTTGGAATACTCCAACAATGTTCTTTGTGTACTGAAACTGTAGGTTGGATATTGACTGAGGCACACAAATGAATTCATCAGCAATATGCATAAGTGACGGTTACATTTTAACTGACATACATAATTACTCACAAAATGTCATCTGACAGCACACGAGCAAATGTCAAATGATAGGAGTAAATTGTTGTGCATGGAAACAGATTGGTTATATATCAGATTACTGAAAAGAACATAATGTTTACATGAATATTCAAGCTACAGTATTCTAAATGGCAACTTCGACAATATCAAAGATAATAAAAATTACCTTGTTTTTGCTCCTTCAAGATACAACTGATTCTTCCTCTCTTCCAAGTCAGGTTTTTCTTCTGCAGCAAGAATAGTTAAGAGTTGATGCTCTAAACCTACTGGTGTGATCATGAAATTGATCAGTGTCACCTATAAAGACATAACCATACAAATCAAATGCCAATTTATTACTAATGGAGGTACGTGCAGCAGCAGATCATACAGTGTGTATGCTAATTGCAACAGTAAAGGCTGTACTATGTACAATCTAGGCTTTTGTACCATCTCTATTTTACATGGAAACATTTTGGAAACATAGAAAATGTGTCCTGCAACCATTAGTGATGCATTGGTGTTAAGTTAAAAATACTAAAAATACAGAATTTTTAATGCACTAGATTTGTTGGGATTATTTAGATTTCAAGGATAGATTTACAATACAATACATAAATCAGATTCAAGTTGACACGCTCCAGTAATTAATAAAAAAGGGCCGGATCCAGGCTTAGGCAAAATCAGTGTTCTGTGACTGATTTTGCTTACCTAATAGTTCTTGAGTGGATTCCCCTCCCTATTGCGGGGAGTAGGTTACACAATTGACATAGTGCTTACAATATGCAGTGCCCATATGCATTCCATTTAAATGCCAATATCCGAACCCAGACTATGGAAAACAACACGTTTCCCACAGTCTGGATCTGGGACAAAGATCTAGTAACTGATTGGTAGCTATGGGCAACCTGTCCACTTTTTCTTACCTGCAGTTTAATAAATCTAGACTTATGTTTTCATGTTAGTATAATAGATGAGAACCATCACATTTTGCAGTGCCTCCCATCTTGGCTCCACAATTTCCCCAAGATACTAAGTTAATTGTTTAAGTATATGTACTGTATATTTTTATTTTTAATACAAAACAATGTTAACATATGTTCCCATACAAGACATAATACCTTTGCTCTTTGCTAAGCGATTATGTTTTCACTATAATATTTGCTTAATGAAGAAACTAGCTGTGAAAAACAATACTAGTTCTGCGATCTAATTGGAAATAAAATCAGTCACATCTTGTCTGTGTTACTGCACAGCTGTATTATTTTGACATCCACATTGAGGAGAATAATACTATTAGAATTGGGAAAACAATTCCACAGTCCAATTATAACTTCACAGTACTTCATTCATTATCCCCAATGTATTTGCATTTCTTCCAATTTTACTAATTCCTATAATTTCCTTGTTCAGTGGATAGCAGGAGGAAAACATACTTTGACAGACACTTCAGGAAGGTAATGAGGATTTCGGAGGCGGGTGGTCATATAGAGCTTAAAATCCCTGCTGTAATGAATAACAGCCTCCCCAAGATGGATATATTCCACGCCATTCTGCTTAAACGTCTCTCTCAGCAGTACAGGCTCTAAGATCGGATCTAGCTCCTCTGTGATATTTTCTATTAGGACGGGTGTCCCAAACTAAAAAAAAAAAGAAAGACATTTTAAGACGAGAAACCTTTTTTTTTCTATCGGATCAGGCACATAAACAAAGAATCACTGAATTAATTCAGGGAAATGCTGTCAGCTGTAATGGGATCTAGTTTATGTGTTACAGGCTAGATACCTTGGGAATCTGAGTGACAGATTTGTTAAGCAAATACGAAATTGCATAGCTTTATGTTATTTATTTTCTTTATTCCAATCCTGGAACATTTCTGTTTTGTATTCCGGTAGCATCTAGTCTTATAAAAAAAAAAAAAAAAAAGAGAAAAATACTCTATATTAAAATGGGTGATATAACTATATTGAATATGTGCAGAGAGCTGCTAGCTGTCAAAGTGCTTAATATGAGAGATTTGTCAGCTGTTTGCTTTATCGATTCCCCTTGAACAGAATGTCGCTGGTGGCCTTTGCTTTATTCCTGTAGAGGTCATGTGGTGTAGAAGCACCAAAATAAACTCCTGCTGCAGGAGTAATGCTAATGAGCGTAAGGTCACTACAATCAGATACAGCAGTATAATAATGCAATTACACATTCTATGAATAAAAGGAGTAGAATGGAAAACAAGGGCATTTACATTCTAATAGGACACAATATATACGCTTCTATTGGTAATTATGGACTGCTAAAAGTATTACTGGATAATATGCCAGTTCACAAGCAGCAGGGAACAAATGGGAATGGGGGGACTTTATTATTTAATTCTACTTGGGAAATGAAGCCTCTTGTTAAATGTTACTTGTAAATGCAGGCTACCTCCTATATAAGACTCTTTAACTAATACATGCACAGTCAAGCATAGGAAATATAAAGAGTGTTTATGTTTAAATAAAAAAAAATAAACAGGATGATAATTATACCTGTAAAAATAAGTACAAAGGCAAAATCAGCTATGCAGTGTTTATTAAGATCATACATAGTAACTGACTGGCAGCTGAGTTGACGTTTGTTACTGTGGGAAATCAGAATACATTAAGTAGATTAAATAAAGCAGCGCTGCTATTGTGTTTGTTATATAAACTGCAAGATATAAATGCCATTCCATACTCATAAGCCTGTCAATTAAACTTAATGATTGATCAAGCCTAAATAACTAGAGAACGGATCCAGACTACCGCAGCACCAGCAGCAATCTGAATTCAGCATATTCCACTCTCTCCTCTCCTGCACACAATACAGCTTCATCCCTACCAACATTTTTCCACACCATCCCTGCTTAAAATGACCGTGGTGCAGTAAATCTGAATAGCATGCAAGGGCTGAACCTTTTTATTACTGTACTACTTACATACCTCCCCTTTTGAATACATACACACTGTCCTGCTAACACATTAGGATATGTGTACGGGACTCTGGATATCCGTACTGATAGCCTTTACATTGTGCATATGATTTTTAATTTGTTCTCAGTCTCCATACCTAGACAGGGCCGCCAAGACAAATTCTGGGCCCTGGTACAGCAACTTTCTAGGGTCCCCCATATTTAATAATTACAATCCATCACTATGCGGCAGCATACCGTTGGTGGAAAAAAGTATACCTGTGCAAACCTCTCAAGAGGAGGAATGTCTTAAAGCAGGATACATCGTAAAGCGTTAAGTAGCTTGAGTAGAGCCCAGTGATTGGCTACAGGCAGCTCCCTCTCCTTACCCAAAAGAGCAACTATCACTACTGATTGCTTTAAGTAAAGAGTGAACCCCCTCATTAGTCTCAATTACAGGCCCCTGACAGCCCTGGGCCCAAGTAAGTACCCATTCTTCATCCCTCTTGACAACCCTGCACCTAGAATGCCAAAAATTTCATGTTTAATGTATGTGAGTGCATTTAACAGCACAAAAAAATGTTAACAATTGTATAGCATAATCCTTGACATGGAAAGAGTTACATGAACAATAAGTGTAAATAACAAACATATCACTTTATTGTGGTGCCACTGTTTGATATCATTTTATTATGTGGTGGAAGCAGCATCTATGTATATTGTAGGTTAGCTATATATGCATATTTATAACACATTGTTTTTTACAATAATCCAAAAGAGATTGGGCCAGAATGTTGTCATATACCCACAAAGAAAACTGAAATCTTTTATTAGGGAGCTTAAAAAATTGTATTGGAACTCACATAAGGCAACTTCCATTTACTTAACCTTCAGGCTTTTACTTATGCCTGTTTCTACTGGGCCTCATCACTTTAAATATAGTGGTACACCCCATTCCACTAACACAGAGCACATGGAAGCAAACACTGGTAGATTAGTCACTTTGCATCCACCTCCTGTTGCGCGTGTGCGCAGTGTTTAGTCCCATAGGTTACATCATATTGATTACCATAAAAGAAGCTACAAAAGGATCATAGAAGGTTATAAATGGGACATGTACTTGAAAGTCCGGATAAAATTTACCCGTGAGGGTTATAAATATTTAGTCCTTGGTACAACTGGTCATTTAGTAGCAGACATGCTGATTGACATTAGTCACAGGGGAAGTACAACATCTCATGAACAGTTGTATAATGCTTTGGATGTGCAGATCTATTGCAGTTTTGGGGAACATCCACAAGAGCTATATTAATAAAACAAATAGAATAGCTTTTGGATCATTGTCACTAGGGAAAGCAAAATTAACTGCTAGTCTTGAAGTGGGTCAGCGGGATATATTCTGTATTCTTCAGTTCAGAGCTAGGATAAATAATGGAGAGCACAATATATACATTTATCTCAGCGCCAGTGTAGAAATGTTACAGCATATTTCAGGTTTTATTGTGAACAAAAATATGTATATAGGAATGCACATTTTCTATGTCAGATAATTCAGAATTATTACAGCCTGGGGTAAACAATAACAGCCTCCAGGGAAAGAACAATGTACACAATCACAATGGAAATGATTCATCTATACTTTTATAGCACACAATGTAAGAAAGGGCTAACGTGCAATAAAGAGCACACTAATGAATACATGTAACAGAAATGGAGCCACTGAAATACCTAAATATTGTATTGAATATTTTGCATAATCTATTAATTCTGTGTATATATATATATATATATATATATTTATATATATATATATATATATATTAAAGCAAGCTGCTACTATTAAGTAGGTCACAATGAATCATTTAAGGACACTCAAGTAAGGAAGCTTGAACGTGGTACACAGTGGATCTAGAATGCCATCTTCAGTCCTTCCCCTTACTCTCACTTACATGTTCCCTACCTTTTTAACCTTCATATGAAAACAGATCAGTGGAGAACCATTTTAATCCCACCCCCTCAGTCTAATCTGCATACCTATCCCCAAACTTTTGCCAGGACTAGGTTTACTGCACCCTAATATTAGTTCTCCTAACATACGGAACACCAAAAGATTCATCATGGAACAACTGCTCAGGGATTATATGCACCCAATATTTGCACGCTGTGTTCGCAAATCGGGCTTAATGTGGAGGTCTGGATCTGGTCTAATAAGTAGAAATATAGCGAAATACAATATTCAATATATAAAAGTATGCATTGTAAAAAAAAAAACTTAGACTTGCAGGAGTCTTTAGTGTCCTGAGGCTTCCTTAATTATTACAAACTGTTCCGTACAAAGCACATAAATGAGTATGGCATGCTAATAATAAAACCTGGCCCTTTGTATGCTTTTAACATGTATGAAATGCCAGTTTCATACACGTAAGAAATGTACTAAAAACATCCGCACTCATGCGCAGATGTTTTTACTTATGTCCCTACCCATCATTTCTGCAGGGAGCCTACATAAATACTGGCCCATTGATTTTATAGATAGCCATATGAAATATTAAAATGCTAACAGGAATTATATTGCACTGTGAGCAATTGTGATTTTAATTTTATAATTTCAGTCCATTGAGATTTAGCACTTTTAGCATTAAATTATTAAGAAGTGTTCTATCATTTGTAATCTAATTGCATATACAGTATGTGAAGCATTAAGGTATTGCCATTTAAATGATTTACTTAGGTCACAATAAGGATATGTATTTTTTTATATTTTATTGCTTTGTATGTTATAGAAGACAACTGATTTACAATTTTACAAAGCTATGACATTGTTGAAAATGTCATTTTTAAAATAGAAATGTGAGAAAATACGCCATGAAACGACAAAGGTTGTAAGGCACTTATAACAATTTCTTAGTTCCATATGGTGTACCTTCTGTCATATGACAATGTACTAGCAGTTCAATATGTATTCAGTCATTGAATACATGAAGCCACAGTAACCCATCTTATGGGGTCCTGTGTATTCAGCTATTAAACACAGACATACAAAGCATATGCAGAGCTTGTTCTAATAATATCATATCTGAAATCTACCACTGACCAATGTATTTATTCCAAAATATTAGCTAAAGTCCCTTTCACATTCCCTGTGGGTTTAGCATTTCTATTGCAATTTAGTTCAGACATACCCTAAGGCTTTTTATTGGCTAAAGCAGCAGGCTGCCTTTGTAGAAACTTTTGCTATGTGACTTGCATAGTTTACCACTTGGCATGTGAACTAGAAGATCACACGACTTGTATCATTACTTTTCTGAATAAATATTTACAATCACTACCCCATCATTGTAGAAACACTTACGACCACTAGCCCATCATTGTAGAAAACCATTAGTTTAGAAAATAAAATCATTAGTTCCAGTAATTATACTGACATACTTCTGACAGTCCTTCATTCACCCTTCGAGTACTGACCCAGTAACAATAATGACATACAACAGTAGAGCTCTCTGAACAATTGTACACAATTACAATACACACATAGCCTTCTCCTTAAAACATGTTTTAAATGGAAGATCATTTATTTTAGTTCACAGTAACAAAAACATGTATATTTCATTCCTCATTCAAGTACATAATGTTGATATTCCATAAACTCAGTAATGTATTGTGGTTTTATGTATCAGGATTAAAAACAATATTTTAATACATATATAAAATATATTTTATTATTATTATTTAAGCCCCACCTCTACGAACTCAAAATTTTGTAATGTAAGTCCCCCCTCCAGTCTGGAGGGGGCAATGCTTATATAAGGGGGTATGCTAAGCGTGAGAAGAGATGCCGGCAGGCCACCACTGTATATTAAATATATATTTATATATAAAATACATAAATATCAGCAGCAAACGCTGAATTTTTAAAAGGGGGTTTCCAAATGCTTGAAATTCATGTAGAGTATACTAGAGCTGTGGAGGTGGTGCACTATATAAAGCACATATTGGGTATATTAGGATTCTGTGCAGTATATAGGAGTCTTGGAATGGCACTCAATAAACTGTATATAATATGTCAATCTGAAATCCATATATACCACTCATACATTATAGACAGCCATCTCAGAAATGTAATTAACTTTATAAAGTCAACTCCAGATTCTTCAGATAACTCACATGTAATACACTAACACTGAGGGGAATTTCTGGGCTACTGGAACCCCCCCCTGCATTTGCCCCAGAATATATAGTTTTTATAAACTATAGGACTACTAAAAAAGGTAAAATTACAAGATGAATACCTACTTAAATCCAGCACAATTTATATTTCAATTTGTATTACTGTGTTGTTGGCAAACATGTTGACATACAGCTGGGATCGTAGCTAAAACATCCAGCTGTTAAAATTAAGCCACTAATCTACAATGGATGGTTTGCATTTTTAGTGTAAAACTGTTAGCAAAAACCCCACAAGGCTGAGATTCGCCTATTTTGCTTCTTGGTGAAGTGAAACGGACTTGAAAGAAAAATAAAAACTGTGTCAGTCTCACTCTGTGCCAGCTGACCCCATGGGAAGAAACAGACTTTCCAGCTCCAGAGGTTCTTTTTTGAGGATTGTTTTTTTTTCTACTTCTAAAAACCTCAAGGCAGTCTTGTTCAACCATGTAGAAATAACAATTCTACCTACATAAAAGGGTCTACACAATAAACATTTCTTTCCATTTAACCCAGTCTAGATGAACAATGTGCAGCTTATTTTACGTTTTTACACAGAAGATTGCTTAAATTGTACAATAATACAATAGCTAATAATACTCTATAAAGTTCAAATGGTTTAACATGTGCTTAAAATGTACAATAACACAATCATTTATGGATCCCTATTAAGTTAAATTCTATAACACATTTCAAAGAATGCCCTATAGATTATTATTGCTATTATTGTTGTTGATTTGTCATATTCTTCTGGTGGTTTCCTTCAGCAGGGAGGGTTGTGGTAGGAGTTTTGTATGTAAATGTAAAGTGAAGGTGTTTCTAATAGATGTCCACAATGTTTAAAATCCTAATCTGATGTCATTTTAAGTGGGAACAATTCTGAAATTTTAAGTAGGATTCCTGAGTTTGAGCTTTGTACAAGTGAGGTCAGGTGCACTTGTATGTGCATTGAGCTCCAAAAGCAGTCTGGATCTTGTATGATGAAGGAGCTGGTGGATATTTTCGCTCTCTTTTTTCGATGTCAAAAGATAATACGATGGACAATGTAAATTGAGCCAATGTAAGGTCAAGAGCTCAATATTGATATTAGAATGTTAGAGATCCCAGGATTGCCATGGTACTTGGAAAGCCCTATGAGAAGCTTTCATGCATAGAGAACAGAAATTCCAAAAGGTTTTGGTCCAACACAAAGACAAAACAAATAAGAATGTCTGCCCTATGTAGTATATATAGTATATCACTCAATAACTCCCCGAAAAGACTACAACCTCCTGTTCCTCTTCCTCTCAGAGCTTGAAGTGGGGGTGTATATGGGGTATGCCATACCGGCACTTCTCCCAACTACAAATCTCCATTGACTTCTATTATATTCAGTGGTTTCATACCCCCACTTCTAAATGTCCATACCACCACTTGTACATTTTCACCTCGACCACTGCCTTATCTTGCAGTGAAGAGCCTGGTGGAAGAGCCAGGTGTTCAGTGGAGTCTGTGATGTTGGGAACAAACTAAAATGCAAGATTTTGGCTGCAGTCCCTTAGAGGAAAGAAGGTAGGAGCAGCAAATATGGAGGAAGTACATGCCAAGCAACACACCCAAGAACGAATATATAACACAAATAGAGAATGATCATCTAGTATATAACAAGAGGTGCTGGTAAAGCAGAAGAGAAGAGCCAAATGCACAAGATGGAAAAAGTTCTGCTTGATGGAAGACAGAGTCTGCCACAAAAGACCAAACTATAAAGATAAGTGCCAGAACACAAATAGGTAAGCGGCACGGAAAAACTAGGAGCATGTAGTGGCTAATGACAGCCAAAACAAAAAGAGAAGACACAGGACAACAGACAGACATGACAAAAATCCTGAAATTGGATTGTTTGAACAAGGAGAGTAAAGATTTAGCATTAGGTCAATAGGGTGATAGTGAGAGGGGTCTGGGAATGGTAGTAGTCAGATATTTTAGACTCTGATGTTTTGCAGACCCACACTATTAAATGAACAAATTGAATTTTTAGTATTTAGGTGATACATTTGTTTTTGATCTAAATCAGCAAAAGGAAAGCACAAGATGCTTTGGAATAACTGGCAGATTATAAAGTCTCCCATAGTCATAGACAGTAATTGTTTTTCCTATGGGAATTCTGGATGACATGACAGTAGAATCTTGACCGAACCAGAGGGAGACTGTCATGTTCATGACCGTGAAAGCCTCAGAGGTGATGGATTGAGTTAGTTTTCACATCATTTGGATTGATGTATGTACAGTATGTACTGTGACAGATACTACTATACAACTATAAACATGTGTATATGTATATATATATATATATATATATATATACACACATATATAGGTCATTTAAAATATAGGTTCTTGCAATCATTTTACAATAGTTATTCATTGCACAGTTCTAATATTTACAAAAATAATTACATTTTATCTACAGAAGTAAAATACATTCTGTTGGTATTAGAATATCAAAGATGAAAAACCCTACCTGTGGTGCAACACAGGTTAAGATAACACTGATCATGCAAAATAATTATCTATAAAAACATGCACATATTTTTTTATGTAGGTTTGATTGGCATAAGGCTAATATATGATACTTTTTAATTCCAATGTAATTTGATCTTTTTAAAATACTGGACATTCTAGAGTAAATACAAGGTAAATAAAAGATTAATAATAATAAGAATAATAATAAGAATCATTTGCACAAACACATACAAGTCAACACTGTAATGATCATGCAGCCAATTGTTTCTGAATAGGCAGAAAGCCATGAGATGAGTGGTGAACAGGTGCCTTGGGGTCATAAATCATAATAAAGAGCTTGACAAGATGACAGAGACTAACAAGGTAATTATAATGTAAACAGTGTAACGTGTAAAGAATTAACTACATTTTCTCTTTGCTGCTCAGCTTTTAGTTCTGTAATATTGACACAAATATAAATGATGCCATGCAATGACATGTCAGGTCTTAGTACCTGTATGCTGTTTCCGACTGTACGAAGGTAGTCCGAGTCAGTGGCTTGGCAGATTTGAATTTTATTTATCTTTTCCATGTTTTTAATCCATTTATTTGCCTGTCCTTGCGGGTCAATCATAAGAGGCCAACGTTGAGCTGACATCATAATAATGGCATTTTCTACAGAGAAACTGAAAAAGAAAACTTGGTTTGTAAGGGATTTCCTTCCTCGCACTTTATCCCATTTTAACTCGAAACTATTTGGAAAGTAGAATAGCTGACATACTTATCTTTTGGCAGCCCATGAAATTGCCATTCCATTATTTTTACAGGATCTCCTAAGGTGCCAGAGAGTGCAAATCCATCAGAGACAGGGATGTGTTTGTCTCTACACATATTGAACCATTTTTTCAAAATTTCCTTTAGGCAAAAAACAAATTATACTACAGTTATAGAAAGCTGTGATTGTAGTACTAATTTCCATTTCGAAGTAATATGGTGAATAAGCAAACTTTTACAAAGAACTCCCACAAGTCTGTGTTTCCCTGTGGCTACACTCATTTTAGGAACTTTTATATATATTTTGTTTTTCTTTGGAATATTGGATATTATATCTCAGCCTGTCACTTTTTTGACAGGTTTATTTGAGAACCATATATGGGACACTCAAAATAGGATATTCTACTAAATGGCATATATTTAATTCAGACCAATTCTCCACCAATGCTTGGTGTAAGAGAAGAGCTAAATGACCAGAGGAGGAACAAGTGTACAGAAGCAGTAGTAGAAACACTGAATCATATACATAGACAGATCTTCACGTATAGCAGGGTTAGCCCTGCTAATTGTTAGCTCAGCTTACACAATGTCCAGTTAGTGCAGGGATGAGGGGCATACTGCGTTTTTGCGCAGTACCTAATTCAGACTCTGAATCAGGTCCAGTAAGCTGAGAATCGCACCATTTAGGGATATATTAGGTCAATAATGCAATGTTATTGTTACATGCTTTAACCAGGGTAGGTGCTGTACAGTTGTGTTCAAAATTATTCAACCCCCACTGAAATTTAATGTTTTGGCCAGTTTGACATTGATTTTGATCATTCAGTCATCTTGCTTACATTTACATGAAAGAGGCACT
>JABWIB010000001.1:374967-386180 GCA_016617825.1 Platyplectrum ornatum | reverse complement strand
AATATGCAAAAACAAAACCAACATTTCAGTATTATTTTCTCTGTGGGGGTCTTCATTTTTGCTATATAAATGTATATATTGTGTGCATGTACGAAATTTGTTAATGCTGCTATTTACTAAGCAGCGAGTTTGCAGTGAGATTGGAAAGTGGACATGTTGCCCATGGCAACCAATCAGATTCGAGTTCACATTCTCCAGTGTGTAAAATGAAACTGAAAGCTTGAATCTGATTGGTTGCTATGGGCAACATCTCCACTTTGCAATGTCACTGCAAACTCCCGCTTAGTAAATATACCCCTTAAGGTAAGTTAATGTGTTTTCTGATATTGGGGCAGATCCAGATTTGCACCTTATATTTGGTGCATGGGTGGAGCTGAGCAAAACCATGTTGCTATGTTGATTCATTTTAATTCTATTGGATGCAGAGAAAACATGTTGCTTTTGCACAAAGTTCTCACAAACTGCATAGCTTTATGTTTAATATATAAATTAGACTTGAGCTAGGAAACTTCACCTCTCAACTCTAATTCTGTTTTCACAGTTTATACCTGCCTCTCCCTGCAGTTAAATGTTTGGTTTTGTCCAGGTCTATACTTGTACCTGCTTTGCCTTTAGTCTCTCTGGAACACTGGATCAGCCTCATTAGTCTCTGAGCAGGAATGCAAGTGCTGTTTGTAAATATTAAACCTTCCTTGAACCTTCCACAGTCGACCCTAGGGCCTTAAAACTTGATAATTTTTACTGATTGGAAGGTAAGACTGTGCTGATATTGTGCTTAATAGACGAGAGCACATTTATTACAGAATTCATTTTAGAGTAAGTACATATATTTCAAAGCAGGGCTCAAAGTGGGAGTGTATGCTATTTAGGGCCAGATTGCACCACGTCCGTTGTTTTAAAACCTTAACCTATACCCCATTTGTGGACACATTTGGTTGTTAATATTTTAATTGCTATCTAGAACCTTTTGTATAGTTCTCGTATATAGTTTTAATAAATTGATATTATTGGCTTGTATGATCCTTGAAAGCAAGCACATATAGTTTTATTGTATAGCTAGGTATATCCATTAAGCACTGAGTTTTGTAATTTCATTTATATATATTAATATATATACTATAATACAGTAGTTTTTGATAATGCTACATACTTGTCTGAATTCCGAGGTGAAAGAACCTAAATAGGCCACAATTCCTGCACTTAGCAACATATCTCCAACTATGTTCTGGTAAGTCTCTTCAAGTTGCATGGCTATGCTTCTCCAACGCTGCTTTTCTCCACCAAGTCCATTAATTAGTTTTTCTGCTCGGTCCAGCTTCAACCTTAAATAATTAACATGAATATGTTAGGAAGATTACTTTTATGGTATTATGAACAGTTCTAAAGAAGCATGGTTATTTCTCTCCTAATCACATTACTGTACAAAGGTTGCTATCCAGCTGGTATTTCTGTATGTGAGCCAGTTGACAGGATAATGTACTGGAAATGATTAGGTTTTGTATGTTTAGAATTTGCTTGTACTTTGTAGCTTTATTTACATTTTGATTCTAGATGCTTGTTCGGGGGCACTGTCAGAGGGGTAGCACTGTGAGATTTAGTTTTAGTGTTTAACAAATTAGTGACATTGTGGCTTTACATATTTGTCGTCATTGTTACTTTATTCATTACCTTTTCATATCATATTTCATGTTAAATAAGCTATTTTTAAGGTTATTTTTAATTAGAAAAATATGCAAGGTACTGCTGAAACTCTGAATCATAATACATTTTGTTGACTAAGAAATCTGTGCCAGTTGTGTTTCTGTTAATTTTCAGGAACTTACTGGAAATTGCCTGCTGTGTGTTCCTGATCATGCCCTGTTACCTCGGTTTCTATGTGAACTAGAGCTATGTTCTCTGGTGGCATTTGTCTATCCTGCCTTCATTACTGAAACCTTTTCTGGCCCAATCTCGCTCCCCACCAATCTATACTCAGACGTGTCTTCTTCTCCCGCTACTCCACTATCACTCTCTGTCAGTCTCTACATTGACCATCCGTTTCAAACCACCCCAACATTCATCTGATAACCATGCTCACTCAGGCATCCAAGATTTCTCCCATGCTGCTCCCTGCACTGGAATAATCTGATGTTGCTTATTCGACTATCCACCCTCTTCAACACTCCCTCAGTTCCCACCTCTTCAGACTTTCCCTTCCCTTTGCTTGTCCTACAACCCCTTTCTATTTATTTCTATTGCGAAGCATTTCCCTTAAATTCACTTCTTATACCCTGTATGTTGTGTTTAATGTATTATATCCTGAATTTTGTATTTGTGCGTTATTTTTTTCAGGCTGTCAGGGTACCTTATGCCCCTCTGTAAATAAGTCAATGATAATAATAATAATTAAGTATTAAAAACTTTCTTAATCCTAATTATAGGATATATAGAGCCATATTATCATTTGAATACAATTGAGAAGGAACAAAGAGCTTTATTATGCAACATATATTTTATATGACTCTTAATAAAGTTCTTTATTTTGCCTTAATTATTTTTTCCCTTAATGCTGAAGTGATTTATAAAACACTACATTTTTAGAGAACCATCCCTCATACATTTTAAAATGAAGCCTTAAAAGCCTATATGAACCGGATGGACCACACCAATAATGTGATATATATATATATATATATATATATATATACCGTGTTTCCCCGATAATTAGACCTATCCCGAAATTAAGCCCTACCCCTAATTATAAGAATAGGGCTAAAATAAGCCCTACCCTGAAAATAAGCCCTATGGTGATTTTTGCCCCCCAAAAAATAATAAGACAGTGTCTTATTATCGGGGAAACACGGTATATATAGGTGAATCTGCAGTTATGATTTAAAGCAGGCTTGTCCAACCTGCGGCCCTCCAGGTGTTGCAAAACTACAATTCCCAACATGCTTTGTCAGGAATAAACTGTCTAAGCAGTTAAAGCATGATGGGACTTGTAGTTTTGCAACACCTGGAGGGCCGCAGGTTGGACAAGCCTGATTTAAAGTGAAGAAGTCTTAACCCAAACTGTCCTTAAATGGGAACTCTCCAAATCTTATCATCCCCCTAACTGCATCTAAACCTTACTCTAACTTTTTATGCAGAGTCAGTCACTTTGCATGTGCCAGGACTTCTTGCAGATGCTTGTTGGCCCTCACCAGAGGGGTAAGTATTAGTGAATACTGTTGTCATAGTAGCCAGGATTGCAGAGAGGAAAACAAGCCTGGCTTAGGTAAATAAACATACATGGTTTCCTTTAGAAATGTAAATGTGCAAGTTAGAAAGTGTACCCCATGAAAGGTATAGACACTATGCTACGTATCCAATTTCTCAAGATAAATGAATCCTTTTTGGGACTAATTTATGTTTCACATTTATTAATTACTTACTTCGTCAAATTAATATTTTCTTCCAATATTCTCTTTTCAGACAGTTTCTGAGACAGGTGGTCCTGCAAGATTTTCAACTTAGTAGTCACTTCCTTCAGCTCCTCTCTCTTAACTTTGAGTTTTTCCATGTACGTCTTCAAATCGGCCTCTGCTGCTTCAAGTCTCTGGCGCTTTGGGGCTACAATCTATGAAGGGAAAAATATGGAGACAATATGCAGGTAAGCTTACATGGTTATCATAACTTTAACTAGTGTATATATTACTTTTATGTAGTGGGCTCTGACTGGCTTTTATTCCCAGTCATATTTTAAAGGCCCTTTATGGGTCTGATGTGACTTGAGGAACGCTACCTCAAATAGGTGACGCTGGAGATATAGCTTTCTTCCATAGAGCATATTTGCATATTTAAGTTTTAATGGAGCAACCATAGCCCGTTAAGACTCCATACACCATAATGGTGCTCTCCTTAATGGTGCTCTCCCCCTAGAGCTTGCTTTTATGTAAAATGTTATAGAGTACAATTCTGTAGTGATGTCTTGCCATGGCAGCAGCAACGTAACATCACACTTGACGAAACACGAAAGGGACAAAATAACACACTGCCCCATGTGAAAATGTACCACTTTCTCTAAATAGAAGACTGTCATCTTTTCCTCTAGGCATATTACATACATATATCTAGAGCTCACCAGCTCTGATTTCTCTTGATATGGTAAAGAGTCTAATAATGTGTGACAGGGTGATGTGCTAAAATTCTATTCAACAGAAAACAAAATTGACTGATGCAGAGGTCTCAAGAAAAATATATGTTTTCTGAAATGAAATACATATGTGTTTCTTACACTGTTATTTTATGGATTAGGGATTTTACACATATAGTGCCATTTTTAGTGAAGGGAAAAATTATATTATAGTCGCTTGAGACGTAGGCAGAATAAATCTAACAGAAATATCTGTCAGTTCGTGTATGAATCAACTCAACTGCATAATTTGCTCACTATAACTATACCAAGAAAAATGATGCAATCTATGTATAAAATGATCATGCGATTTAACCGCTATTACCTCCCCCAGTGCATGTTCATGATTATGTTTAGCAAGCGATTTATACAGTAAAAGTATTGTATTTGTTTATTGTGCAACTATTCTTTTGTATACTTTGTTATGCTGTATCTGTTACTGAACTCCTGGTGCTTGGAGTTTACTATTTTCTACTGCTATATCAGTCATTTTCAACATCATATTGCCTTAGTTGTATCTTATCTAATGTGTAAATTTCATGACAGCTAATAGTATTTATAGTGGCATTTGCTTTTCTTAAATCACTTTCAGATACAGATTCTTCAATAATTTTTCTTTCTTTAAACAACTAAGTTACTTGCACTAAGGTGTGGTACAACGTGAGTGGATGCGTATAAACTAGAGGGTGGTAGCTTCAGAGGAAATATGCGAAAGAATTACTTCACTGAAAGGGTAGTTGAAAAGTGGAATAGCCACCCATCAGAAGTGGTGGAGGCCAATACAGAACAGTGTAAGCATGCTTGGGATAAATATAGGGGTAATTTAAGTCTCAAACAAAATAGAGAATAAAAGTATAATTTTAAATACACAACTGGGCAGACTGGATGGGCCATGTGGCTCTTATCTGCCATCACTTTCTATGTTCTACTGTAGTCACTGTATAAATGTGTCCTTTCTATAATCAGTCATAAGTAATGTTACATTAAACACACATCACATTTATTATGATTATTATCACCTTAATTCAGTTTGAAACCTAAAGCTATTCAGTTTGTAAGATGTTGCTGAGCTCTACACTTGCACATAAAAAAGGTGTAAGTGCAACTCTGGATCAGCCCCAAAATCTTGTGCCGAGGTTAGAATCTAAGCATGTTTATAATACTTGAGATAAAAGGACCCCATCTTCATAATGAATTGATCCTTAGTAATTAGTAATACCAGTAATTGAAGTTGGTCAATACCGAATGTAAGCATTTAGCACATTCTGTATCAAGTCTGTCTTTTGCATAGGGTCTTTTGCAACTGCCAACCATCCTGCCTTAGTTGATCATAAAACAGTTACAAATTTACAAATTTGGCTTATACAAATATAATAAATCTCTAAACACTCATTTAAGTTTGCAGACCATGAAGGACAGTCAAATAAATGGACCATTAAAATGAATAGCGCTATGCAAATGTTTATGGTATAATAGTTCTTTTTATAATAATCATTTACTGCATCACCACAGACACAGTCAACATAGCAAACACGGTAGTAAACCATTCTTAGTTTATTCATAGCATCAGACACAGTTTTAACTTTTAATATGTGTACATGTAGATTTTACACTAATATGTAATAATAGCAGAATTCCCTAGTAAATATAATGAGATGTGTTTTATCAGATACTGTGTATCTGGAATGCCTACAAAGGGGAGATAGAAATGAGTATATTATACAGTCTAATTTCACAAGGCTGAACGCATACTGCTAACTAAACCTACCAAATAGGTGTGGGGTGACCCCACAGAATTGCATGAGCATAGGAGAAACCTGCCAGCAGACATGAAAGGGTGAGTGTTAAAGATTAAAGATGTCTATCCATGTAGACTAACTCATTGAACACCTACTGGGCTGACCCAGAAGTGCACACAGATCACCACATACTGTGCATGCCATAGCTCAAAATGCAAAACATGGCTTGTGTGCTTGCAAATCAAAGGTACATGCATTGCTATCTCAACAAGCCCCTCACAAGGTTAGCTCCATGGGGGTGGGACAAATCACCCCTCAAGCCCTGCCCCTGAATGGGAAAGCTATCTTTTATTATGGACGAACAGAGCTTCATGTCACCAAGCCCTGCCCATTCATCTTAATGATCAGGGTTGAGTTAGTGATTTGCATTAAAAAGCACCACCTTAGCTCAGATCCCAGGAGATTTGCTGGCTCTCCCAGGATACCAGGAGAAGTGCCCAAAATCCGAGAGTCTTCCGAAAATTTTGGGAGAGTCAACAACCCCAACCTATGTTGTGCCTAGATTTAAAACACCTGTAACAGCGTAAACTTAATTTCTAAACATGTGCAGTAGTAAGAATGTCACGCCAGCTAACTCAATTATGCATTAATACAGGAAAAAGTGTGAAAAGAACTTTTCCCAGTAAGAAAAATGTATTATTATTATTTATACTCAGCTCTATAAGCAAATAAAAGAATGCTAATTTTTAGTCCTTACAGACATTCTGTAACGCACAATTGAATCTGGCCCTTTATGTTATATCATTACATTTGTTAAATAAATGAAGCAGTATATGCTTTATCTGTAATTTTATTGTTTAAGAAACTAATTTAATTGACAAATACAGTTTACAGTTATATATATTCAAGTAAATCTCTATACCCATTCTGTATTGTGTGGGTTTTTTTTTTTAATATAATATCATTGTTCAGTGATGCAGACAGTGAGAGGTACATCGGACATTCAGTACACTAGTTTAGTATACCTGCCCCACTAGCAAATTAATTCTTTTTCATCTTCAAACTGATTGGACAATGGTTTTTATAAGGAAGTAATGGCCATAGTTGTATAATACTTTTGATTAAGGTGCTGACATATTTGACCAGTGAAATGAAATTTGTGGTGATAAGGATCCTTTCAAGTGGAAATTTCATTTCATTTCTGTATTGTACAATTTCTGTGAAATAAAGAGGAACTTTCTGTCCATGGACCTTTTTTCAATGGAACCATATCTGGACTCTTAACAGAGATTTAATTAAAAAAAAAACTACGGGGGATGTCTTGGAGAAACGAACACTTTTTTTTCTTGGAAACACTGCATTATATTAACACATGTTCACCAAAGTATAGGGCTTTATTTATTAACTTGTGATCACTTAAAGGTCATTATCAATCGAAAGTAAACTATGTTTACAAAACATGGAAAACTACTGTTTCCATTGCTATTAGTGCTCAGTTCACATGCTACCACCGGCCCATTCTTCACAATGCGCTATCGTCACACTTATAAAGTGTCATTCAGCTCTAATTGTAACAAGAACACAATCTCTATCCAAGCACAGCTATAAACACTTTAAAAAAATCTAAATATAAATCTAAATATTATATTTTGAAAACCATGGTGTTACTTGTTCATATATATAAGCAAGGAACACTATTAAAGATTGGTCTGCAAATGAGAATAAAAAGTTCAATTTACCTAACTGATTGGACTACTCTGTGCCACTGTGCTTGCGTTGTCAGTGTGTGAAATAACAGTATCTGCCCCTTTTGGGCCGTCAGGGCTGTAAGTATTTGTAAATATCAGAGAAGCCGGGCCTGCAGGAACGTACATATCAGAATTTTTAGTGTATACAGCCCAAGGAACTTTTTAAAACTCGTTGACTAGGGTAATTACTTATGAAGTTGTTATATAGATTATAATATATCCTTTCAGCAAGGCATCAGTGTATTTGTTCCTTCAGTCTACTGAATTCACTTGTTTACTGTATGTCTTGTTGATATTGTTGTGTTTAGTATCTGCTAGCCATATGAAGCAAAATTGGTTTTACCTTTCTAAAAAAAAATGCTGTAACTGCCATGTAGTTGAGTGCTACTTTATTTTCTTCTACTGGTGTTTTATACTATATTTACCATCGATATGTCATTTCACATTTAGAATGAAGTTACAAAGCAATACTGAACTTAAAATGAAATAATAAGAGACAGGCATGAGGGACCCCTGATGAAGACATTAAAAAATATCCCTGCAATATTTGGACAACACCGAAAAGAAGGCTGATATTCTGTGACGGATAATCAACAAAGATTGACACGCCAATGAGAGATCTTTTTTCAGCCAGGGATCTTAGTAATCAAAGTGTCATTCTTCAGGCAGCAAACAAAAGAACTTTACCAGATAAATAACATAAAAGATCCCCTGGGACCATAACCATACGTTATTTTGGCATCTGCACACAGCACTGCATATATTTCTTATTAACCCTGTTTTAAACATTATATTGTGTAGGCTTAACATTTACATATGTGGAAAGGAAAAATATAACACTGATAAATGTATATATTTTATCCCCTATATCTCTAATTAGATAGATAGATAGATAGATAGATAGATAGATAGATAGATAGATAGATACACTGTATATAGACTGAAAATAACAAAACTGTCCAAGCATGTATAAATAAATAAAATGAAAAGAACCCAGCTGTTCCTATATTGTATTAACATTCATCTCACTGTGCTTTGCCTATACAAATTTAACAAGATAAAAGTTTGATGCCTATGAAGAATCTTAGGACACAGTCGTTACCTTGGCAACCTTGTCATAGACTTCAATGGCCCTGACCCAGCTACAAAGCCCTTCACAGGCTGAAGAGACATTCTTAATGACAGCTGGCTGGAACTCCGGATTGCTGATAAAATCTCGTCTTATCTGGGCAATAACCTTTGATGGAATATTGTCTTTATCAAATTCCTAAGAAACAAAAGAGCAGTAATTAATGACAGTTTCGGAGTATTTATTTAATCAAATCACAAAAATATCTTTGCTCGCAGAAATGGAAAGGAACATCAGTCTTGCTGCCCAGTTAGATGAATCTATATAAACAAAGTTTAATTGCTAAAGGGTGCTAAAAGGGTCATATATAAGTGTTGCATAACAAAGTATGTTTTTATATTGTTGTTATTAGTTAATAACAACAATAGTGTACAATTTAGATTTTGCAGTAGCACCTCCATTTACCGTAGCATGCATCAATATTACAGTTGGGGAGATACTAGTTTAAATAAATACTCTTCACTGACCATTTCATTGTTTAGTCAGGACAGTGAACATTAAGTACAAGGTAAGTATTATATTTTCAAGATTTAAGAACAAGTTAAATTTACCGCAGGAGGCAATAATGGAAATTCACCAATAAGATTGTTTTTAATAAGATCATTTCTTACTACTGGTCTGAGGAACAAATAGAGTTGCAATAGGCAGTCATCATGGGCTCATGTAACACTACATAATATAAAAACTCTTGCAGTATACTATTTGTGTTTAATGTTTAATGGGGTAACCAATTCTGAAAAATGTAGCTTCGTAATACATTAAATACTTTTAGCCATGGTACAGATTGTTGGCGAGATGCATTTGTTTGTAAGAAGCTATTCCATCTAACTCTCAACTGGAGCTCTAGAAAAATCCCAGTCCTTGCTTCAAGGGAAATCTATTCATTACGGCACAGCTCCAAGGTAACAGTGGAGGTTCTCAGTTGGGGTTCACTGATAATAAGAAGGCCATGATTTATTAACTTATTGACACACAGCGAAGTTAACTCAGTCAAAAGAAAAAAAAAGATTTATATAAAAAGGCACAACTTGCTTGATACCTTAGTTGTTTTCATTAATAAATAATATTCAGCAAAAAAAAAAAAATGAATATAAAATATGTTTTCCCTAAAGTTATGAAAAAAAAGTGCCTTGATCAGAGGTATTATACACGATCAAATAATTTCACTAGTTAACTAAACTGTTATGTGAGAAAAAAAATTGTCCTACATAAGTAAACATGATAAAATATTAAGCAGACTCTGGAGTGGTTTGACATTATTCCGACTGTCACTTTCTCCCAAAGCTTAAAAAATTCAGGTATGAAGCAAAGTGTTGTAGTGAAAAGAGTTAGAGAGCATTGATGTTTAAGTAAGAGGAAGACAAGATGTCACCTAAAAGGATAAGAAAAAGATATAGCAAACCCCTACATCCTTTCATCTTACAAACTCTGCTGACTAAAAGAGAAACCACAGAATTGCTTCAACAAATCCAGTTCTTGAGAGAAAACACAATGCATTCTCTTATAGTTGGAGAATGATGTGTTGGGTAAAAAAAACCCAGTAGTAGTAGTATACATACAGATAAAGTAACAGCATTTTTATGTGACAAGACTGATATAAAAAATATCCACCTACTACTAGGAAGGTAAATAAGTAAATACAATCATTTTACTCTTTGAATTACATGAAGTTGTACTGTATGTTAAATCTAAACAACAAGATCGAATCTGCAACATATGTAGTTATACTATTTTCATCCGGAATACTGTGGATAGGAAATACGAATAAGAAATATATCAGAATTATACATTGTAATTCAAATATTGATAATTATTTGAGTTTAATGTGTGTTCCTCTTAAGTGACTTGAATTTTAAACTCCCCAACAGTGTGCCTTTCATGCTGTCCAATAACAAAACAGACTTTTTTAACATAACATTTCATTTCAACATTTCAAAAAGGGGTCAGAGTTATAACAAATACAAAAATAGCATAAATAAACTATCTTTAAGGGACCCAAAAAGTACTGTACTTATCAGATTTTGCATATTTGATAAGACTCTGTCAGGAATATTAAGCCCTAGACCGGTCATTCCCAACATATTGCACATCAGTGGGCGAATGACATGGGGGTCAGTGAAGAGATAAGATTACATTGGGGGGTGATTTTATGAGTTTGAGCAATAGGTAGACTTGTTCTTTGTACATTTGTGTTTTTATACAGATTGCATCCCCTGCAAATCCCCCTGGTTTCAGGGGGAAACAGCTCAGCCAGTTCACATTAGAAGTGAGACCTGGGTCCGACAATGTAGACTGCAGCGTCAAACTTGGGTCCCCAATCAAAACCCCGTCTTTTAAGCTGGGGAAAAATTACAGAGGGTTTTAATAATACCCTGTTCAGATTAGAGATGTTCACTGACGCCCGTGTTTTGGTTTTGGTTTTGGTTTTGGGTCTGTATTAACTC